>JAIUZE010046749.1:0-23086 GCA_022085475.1 Heliosperma pusillum
CAACAAGTCTTCATCACTGACTGCTCCCAGCCGGCAGACCGGCTGCCGGCCGACCGGCTGGAGCTTTTCTCCTCTTCAATAATCCATATTTTTGCCTTGATATATGAGCCCCTGCCGGCGGACCGGCTGCCGGCCGACCGGCTGGGACGCCTCTCCTTATCCCTTTTTCAACTTTTCTACACATGGGGGTGGTCTTAGCCGGCTGGCCGGCTGCCGACCTACCGGCTCGCACCCCCCCTTCACTTCTCTTCATGCAACAAGTTCCAGAATTAATCAGAGGGTCCCAGCCGGTCAGGCCGACCGGCTGCCGGTGGACCGGCCCGCACCCCCTTCATCTTTTCAAACACAACAAAAACCAAGAAATGAGCAGAAGGTCTCAGCTTGTATGGCCGACCGGCTGCCGGTGGACCGGCTGAGGCCTATTTCTCCGTGTTTTCTCCATTTTCCCTTGTCTTTGACATTTTTCCTCGAACGACTTCCTTACTTAGCCCCGAGATTCGATTTTTCTTCTTTCAAACCGACTCACCTAGTCGGGACGAAGGCTAAGCAAAGGAGGGTCCCACTTTCCTCACGACACAAACTTCATACAAACCAACACGATTCCATCACCGAATCCAATGTTGCACAAGATGAACCATAAATCCAAATGTAACTAAGTTCTAAGCAAAAATGCATGCAATATTTACAAAAAAAGTGGTGGTTGTTTGGGGACTCCACCAAACCCGAGTTTTGGGGTTAAGAATTACTCATCCCCCAAGAGTGGGGGGTCTTCAAGATCCATTTCATTCTTCTCCTCAATCGGTAGCCCTTCATAATAGTATTTGACCCGTTGGCCATTGACCTTAAAGCACTCACCGGCTTTGTTTTTCAACTCATATGAGCCATATGGGTAGACGGTTACCACTTCAAAGGGTCCTGACCAACGAGACCTCAACTTTCCGGGAAACAATTGGAATCTTGAGTTGAACAAGAGGACCTTGTCTCCAACGTTGATTTCCTTCCTCACGATCTTTGAATCGTGCCATTGCTTTGTTCGTTCCTTGTAAAGCTTTGCATTCTCATAGGCATCCATTCGAAGTTCATCAAGCTCATTCATTTGCAAGAATCGTTTATTACCCGCGAGATCCATGTTGTAATTAAGCTCCTTCAAAGCCCACCTAGCTCTATGCTCCAACTCCAAGGGTAAGTGACATGATTTCCCAAAGACCAAACGGTAGGGCGTGGTGCCTAGGGGGGTCTTGTAGGCGGTCCTCAATGCCCATAACACGTCATTGAGCTTTGTGCTCCATTCCTTCCTAGACTTTGTCACTACACTCTCTAGAATTGCCTTGATTTGTCGGTTGGACACCTCCACTTGCCCATTTGTTTGAGGATGATAGGCAAGTGCGACCTTGTGTCTAACCCCATACTTCTTTAGTAGAGCATAGATGGTGCGGTTGATGAAATGAGAACCTCCATCACTAATCACGGCTCTCGGGACACCGAACCTTGGGAAAATATAATCTTTGAATAGCTTGGTCACCACTTTTGAGTCATTGGTGGGAGCGGCAATAGCTTCTATCCACTTGGACACGTAATCTACCACAACCAAGATGTAGTGGTTGCCAAAGGAGGTAGGAAACGGTCCCATAAAATCCACTCCCCAAACATCAAACTGCAGTGAAATAAATACGAATTGTTTTGAAAATCTCAGTAGAATTGGGCCATGTTTAAATGATCATATCTTGCACTTTACTTGGTCACTTTTTGTGTTCTTTATATTTTTGAAATCTTGAATGAGTCTTCTTTCACATGGCTTTTGAATCATCAACATTCATTGAGTACATTGTTCACAATCGAGCTTCAAAGACTGTCACGCAGAATAAGGTTCTGTTTTTCTTAAAATGACCTGTCAGCACTAAAACTTGAATAACTCAATATTGGATGGATGGTTTTGGTTGATTCTTTTTGGATATGAAAGTTAACATTCTTATCTTTCATTTGAGTCATCATGGGCATTTTTAATCGACCTGAGCGAAGAGATATGAGTTTTTGAAGTTCCTGCTGCTGCACAGGAAAACTGCTGTACATTCAGTTCTGACCTGAACTTACTCAAAGGCTCATAACTAAAGATCCAGGAATTATTTTTGAATGATTCCAATTGGAGGGTAAAGCTAACATCGATAGCTTTAAATTGAGATATGATGGGTTATGAGAGTCATCCGGAGGCAAAAGTTATGAAGCCTGAAAGTTGTGTGTAGTTGCTGAACTGTTACAACAGTTTTCATCAATGACCTGTTGTCACTCAAAAGTCAATATCTAGAGTTCAACGCATCATTTGGGGTTGATTCTTTCTTGAGGTGAAACCTTACATTCATATCTTTGATATGAGCTATCATGAGCATTATAATTCATCTTGTGCAAAGAGTTTTGTAACCTGCAAGATATGACTGATTCCTGAATGCTATTCTAAGGTCTTGTTACTGCTTGTGTGCAATGAGGAACTCCTGCACATTTGGCACGCCTGAAATTGCACACCAAAGTATAGGACTTGGACCTTAATTGATCCCCAATTGTGTGAGCATCATGAGGCAACAATAGGATACCTTTTTGTGTACAAGAATACAACCCAAAGCTGCTGAAACAGAAAGTGGTCCATGGAAAGCGACAACTTGTCCTTATCTTCACCTTGTCTCCTCTTTATTGATAACTACTGCAATGAGCTTAATTGAGCCACGAAAGAAGACAAGGCAACAGCAATTTCTTGTCTCAAACAGTAGGAATTCAGTCCCTTTATTGCATTTGTCCTACTTCTCTTTTGAATTCAGCCATTAGATTAAAGTAGTTGATTATCAATGGTTAGATTGTGTTCTAGGTTTTAGTTTGTTGAACTTTGTAATGCCTATTTAAAGGCTTATCCTCCTTGTTGTAAAAATCAGATTATGAAATGAAAAAAATGAGGTTTTTGAAACCCTTGTGTCCTTTGCTTTGTGCTTGGGCATTTATCATCTTTGCTTAGTGCGAGAGAACCTCCAAGGCTCGAGCCATTGGAGCGGAGTTGAGTCCATGCTTCGTGTTCTTGGGCGAAACTACTCCTAGACTTAGACATGCTATGTGATCTAGTCTAAGTCATATCCATCTACCTCCCATTGTATTAAACCCACAAAATAAGCCCTCCAAAACAGCCCCTCAAATGAGAAGAACAACTACTCGTGTCGAGTTTAATTTGTTGTTGTTTCGTTGAGTCTTGGTTGCACTTGGTTGTGCAAAGCGGTTTCCGGGACCGTCCTATCCCTAGCCCGGGTTTAGGTGTCATATAGCTTAGTTTTAGAGTCACTTGAGTCATGCTCGAGTGGTGGCTTTTGGGGCGTCATTCTTAGCATGAAATCAGCCCTTTTGGGGGAAATTTCAGTGCACAAACAATTCAACTTCCAAGATGCTATTCAAGGGCATCTCATCTCTTCTTCCAATGTTGCCTCTCCTTTGACAAGAGTCACAAGAGTGAACAAAGTCATAAGCATCCTTGAATATAGATGGCCAATAGAACCCACAATGAAAGACCCGAGCTTGAGTTCTTGAGGTAGATAGGTGGCCTCCATATGTGGTAGAATGATAAGCTTGTAGGATAGCTCGTCCTTCTTCATGTGTGACACACCTCCGGTAAATCCCATCATTACATCTTCTATAGAGATACGGGTCCTCCCACACGTACCTCTTGGACTCATACCTAAGCTTATTCCTAGCTTGGTGGTTGAAATCCCCCGGAATGAAATTAGAGCATAGAAAATTTGCGATGTCCGCATACCAAGGGTCGGTAGCGAGCATTGCCAATAAAGTTTCATCCCGAAACCACTCATTAATGGGAGCCCCATCCTCTACATCTCCTCTATCCTCTTGGGTCAATCTCGATAAGTGGTCCGCAACAACATTCTCGGCACCCGCTTTATCCTTGATCACCATATCGAACTCTTGTAGAAGTAACACCCAACGAATCAACCTTGGTTTGGCCTCCTTTTTCACCATAAGGTGCTTGATGGCGGTGTGGTCGGTGAAAACAATCACCTTAGAGCAAAGGAGATAAGGCCGAAATTTCTCTAATGCATACACCACCGCCAACATCTCTTTCTCCGTGGTGGTGTAGTTGCATTGAGCATTGTCCAAGGTCTTGCTCACATAGGCTATAACATGAAGCTTCTTCTCGTGCCTTTGGCCTAAAACCGCGCCCAAGGCAAAGTCGCTAGCATCGCACATAACCTCAAAAGGAAGGTCCAATTGGAAGGTTGCACGATTGGAGCCGATATCAAAGCTTGTTTCAACCTACAAAAGCTCTCATGCCAAGAATCATCAAATATGAAGGGAGTGTCTTTGACAAGAAGTGAGGTTAGGGGTTTGGCAATTTTTGCAAAGTCTTTTATGAAACGCCTATAAAAACCCGCATGACCTAAGAAACTCCTCACACCCTTGACATTTGTGGGTGGGGGAAGTTTCTCAATCACCTCAACTTTTGCCTTGTCCACTTGGATCCCTTTTTTAGAAATGACATGACCAAGAACAACTCCCTCTTGTACAATAAAGTGGCATTTTTCCCAATTCAACACAAGGTTAAATTGGATGCAAGTTTGGAGTACTTGAGAGAGGTTCTTCAAACAATCATCAAATGAGGTGCCATGGACACTAAAATCGTCCATAAACACCTCCATAGACTTCTCAATATACTTAGAAAATATGGACATCATGGCTCTTTGAAATGTCCCGGGAGCATTGCAAAGTCCAAACGGCATTCTCCGATATGCGAAGACACCATAAGGACATGTAAAAGTAGTTTTTGCTTGGTCATCCGGGTGAATGGGAATTTGGAAAAACCCGGAGTAACCGTCAAGAAAGCAAAAAAACTCATGATTTGCCAACCTCTCGAGCATTTGATCAATGAAAGGCAAAGGAAAATGATCTTTGATTGAGGCGGAGTTAAGCTTTCGATAATCAATGCACATTCTCCATCCCGTGATCGGACGGGTGGAGATGAGTTCACCGCCCTCATTCTCTACCACGGTCATACCGCCCTTTTTAGGGACGATTTGAACCGGGCTCACCCATTCGCTTCCCGAGATGGAGTATATGATTCCGGCCTCAAGCAATTTATCAATTTCCTTTCTCACAACTTCCCTTAATTTATCATTCAATCTCCTTTGAGGTTGGGCATAAGGTGTGTATCCATCCTCTAGTGCAATGCAATGCATACACACTCTAGGATCGATACCCACAAGGTCGTCAATGCTATACCCAAGTGCCTTTTTGTTGATCTTAAGGACATTTAAAAGTTTTTCTTTTTGATCAAGGTCTAGGTTAGCATTGACAATCACCGGAAGTGCCTTGTCCTCATCAAGATAAGCATATTCAAGGGAGGGGGGTAAGGGTTTAAGGTCTACCTTTGGAGGGTTCTTACCCTCATCTTCATCAAGGAGTGGTGGTAGAGCTTCATAATCCTCCTCATCAACTTCCCCCGAACACAAATCATTAGCATCTTGGATAACATCTTCTAGAATATCCACCGAGTAAGCACTCTCGAACATTGGCTTAGACAAGATACCCGTCAAGGAAAACTCAATTACATTGCCTCCAACATTGAAAGAGAGCCGTCCGTTCTTCACATCGATCATTACTCCCCCGGTTGCCATAAAGGGTCTTCCAAGTATTATTGGAGTTTGTTGATCCTCCGGAATATCTAATACCACAAAGTCCGCCGGTATGTAGAAATTCCCTACCTTTACCGGTACATCCTCTATTACACCCCTAGGGTATTGAACCGATCGATCCGCGAGTTGCAATGTCATGGAAGTAGGAATCATGTCTTGTAAGCCGAGTTTCTTAGCAATAGGAAGTGGCAAGATGCTAACACTTGCACCCAAGTCACACAATGCTCCTTCAATGTTCACATTGCCCACCATGCATGGAATTGAAAAGCTACCCGGATCTTGTAACTTCTTTGGCATATGGTTGAGTAACACCGCACTACATTCCTCGGTTAAGGCTACTATCCCATCACTTCCAATACCCCTCTTTTTGGTGAGAACATCCTTGAGAAATTTTGTGTAAAGGGGCATTTGTGTCACTACCTCGGTGAAAGTTAGTGAAACATCTAGCTTCTTCAATATTTCTAAGAACTTGGAAAATTTCTTCTCTTCGGTCTTGGCTCTTTCTCTATGGGGAAATGGCATTGGTGGGATGTAGGCTTTGTTGGGAGGTGAGGCTTGTTTAGATTCATCACTTCTCTTGGGTTCTTTCTCTTTCTCTTTGTTTTCCACTTCTTCAAGAATCACTTCCTCTAACACAAAGTTCTCATCATCCACAACTTGTTCATTAACCTTCCCTTTCTTGGAAGTCTCACCTCTAATTGTTGGTGAAAGAGGTGGACTCTCAAATCCTCCTTTCATCACATCTCTTTTCCTCTTTGGCTCATGCTCATAGTCTTTGTATGGATCTTCTAACTCTTTCCCACTCCTCAAGGCAACCACATGTGCTTGTTGGTGGTGTGGTGGTCCATCCTTGGGGTGAGAGCCTTGCATTGGGAGAATTTGCTCTCCTTTTTGAAGGTTGATAGGCCCTTGGTTAGCCAAATAAGAATCAAAGTTCCTTTGTTGGGCTTGGACGTTTGAAATGTCGGATCTCAAGAGTTTGAATTGTTGCTCCGCATTTGCTTCACGTTGTGATGCCTTATTTTCCATATTTCTAAGCATTTGCTCAATCGAAGAGTTGGATTGTTCACATGGAGGTGGAGGTTGTTGGAAATTTTGTTGTTGTTGGGAATTTTGTTGTTGTTGGAAGTTGTTGTTGTATTGGTTATGGTTGTTGGAGTTTCTTTGTTCTCTAAAAGGAGGGGGAACATATGAGTGATTGTCACGTTGGGAAAACCTCCAAGAATCGGAATTTTGGCCATGGTTGTTGTTGTAAGACCTTGAATGGTCGGGTTTGGGAGGTGGTTGGTATTGTGGGGCTTGGTACTTGGGATCCAAGGGTTGCCCTCCATATGAGAGTTTTGGGTCTTGATTTGGGAAGGCTCGGTAGAAAGTCTCTTGTTGTTGGTAGGAGTACCTAGGTTGGTTTCCTTCCATTGCATAACATTCTTGTTGGAACTGATCATCGGGAGGGAAGGAAGGACATACGTCATATGTGTGACCAACACCTCCACAAGTATCGCATATCGGTTGTTGGTTGTAGGACCTTGGTGGAGATCTTGGTTGCTCAACGTAGTACACCCTATCTTGACTTGGTCTTTCTCTTTGGAGTTGGTGGATTTGCCCCTTACCCTTGTCTCGACCCGAGTTATCAAACTTCTTTGAAAGTTCATCCAATTTGAGTTTGGTTTCCATCTCGAGTCTACTGGACCCTTCACCTCTACCCTCGCTCTCCCTCGAACCATAGCTATTCTCCATCTCGGAGATGTTTTGAATCATCTCCGTGATTTCGGCATTGTTCATTTTATCGAAATTTCCCCCGGAGGCCGCCACTATCATGTCACGAAATCTTTGTTCTAGAGTTTGGAAAAATATTTGAGTAGTCAACCATTTCGGGATACCATGGTGAGGGCAAGAGGTTAGAAGATCTCGAAACCTCTCCCAAGCTTCACTCAATGTCTCATATCCTTTTTGTTTGAAAGTTTGTATCTCATGTCGAATTCTTGCGGTTTTTGAGGGGGGGTAGAACTTGGTGATGAAGGCTTTTGAGAGACTAGCCCAAGTGGTGAAAGTTCCGGGTTCATGGGAATTTAACCATTTCTTTGCATTTTCCTTCAAGGAGAAAGGAAATAGCATGAGCAAGATTTGGTCTTCGGTGATCCCGTTCCTCTTGATTGTTCCCACCTTCTCCTTAAAGCCTACCAAGTGCTCATGAGCATCCTCATTCTTCAACCCATGAAAGATGTCTTGTTGAATGAATGAGATGACATGATGATGGAGTTCAAAAGTGTTGGGAGCGATAGCTCTGTAGTTGATGGCCGAGCAAGACCGATCGGGGTCCGGCCTATTGTAGTAGCCCATGGGTTGGTCCGCCATCTCTAGGTTGAATGGGTTGTTTATTGGTGAAATTGGGGAATTTGGGGAATTTGGTGGGTGGGTGTTGTTTGAATTTTGGGAAAAAGTGGGTGAATTTATGGGTGATGTGTTTATTGGAATGTTTGTGGGTATGATGAGGGGTGGTAAAGTGGGTGGTGGTGTTTGTGAAGTTGAAGGCTCAATTGTGGGTGGTGGAGTATTTATGGTGGTAAGAATGGGTGGGGATCCTCTTAAGGAAATAAGAGCGTGTCTTCTTCTAGCCCGGAAAGTTTTCTCTATCTCTCGGTCGAGAGGAAAGAGTGGACCGATATAGCACCTGCTCATACACTCAAAAGAGAATCAAATGGTCCTAATGCAAATAGATGCACTAGGACAAAATGGAAAATCAAACAAATAAAAGTGAACTAAGCCTAAAATCAATTAAACTATCTTATCCAATATTGCCGTCCCCGGCAACGGCGCCAAAAACTTGATGAAATTTTACTTAACCTCGCAAGCGAACGAGTTATCGTTGGGTATTGCAAGGGTCGTATCCCAAGGGACGGTAATTATGGTTCTAAGGCGGTTTAATCAAGTTCTAGTTTAGTTCTAGCTAGTAGCAAGTTGAAGAGGAATAAAAATAAACTAGGTTAACAAGAAGGCAAAAAATGCGATGTAAAAACAATAATTAAAAGGAACTAGGGTGGATGGGTTCATTAATGCAAGTGTGATTATGGTGGGGGATTAGGACTAGTCTAAAGATAGTCTAAACATGTCTCCACCTCTCGGTGTAAGACGGATTAAAAGACAAGCCTCCACCTCTCGGTGCGAGACGAGCCTTAGCCTAAGGTTTGATTGGGTTCTGGCCCTAACCTCTCCCTAAACATCCAACACACACACAACAACAATACAAGTCCAAGCTCTCACTCAAACTAGCAATAAAGCATAAGAAAAACTCAAATTACTTATTCAAGCATTTCAACAAACACCTTGTGTGCACAAAACAAGTAGACTACCAAAAGACTAAATCTTTATGCCCAATTACCATAATCAACCCATAAACTCACAATAAATCCCCCATCTTCCCCTAGTCTAACACTACTCACTCATACTAATGATGAAGAACATTAAAGACGAAAACTTTGATATGGAACAAACAAGAGAAGGCATATTCAACATAAAAACTAAGCAAATAAACAAGAACAAGTAATTAAAAGACAAGTAATGAAAGTAAAGATGAAGAATTATACCAAAACTTGTAATAAAGGATGGAACTTGGATTAATAATCAAATAAGAATGTCTTCTTCTCTTCAAATTACAACCCAATTGTTCAAAAACAACTAAAGGAAAGACTAGATCTAAAAATAACTAAGTAGAAAACTAGAGTAATTAGTGCTAATTACCAAAGGATTAGAGTAATGATTAGTAATATTGAAGGCTAAAATCTAGGGTTTATGTGTCTAGGGTTGTGTGTCTAAAATGAATAAGGAGAGGGGTATATATAGGTTGGTGAGATTTAGGGTTCAAAGTAAGAAAAGAAGTGGAAATGCGGAGTGGAGGTCTCAGCCGGTCGACCGGCCGCCGGTGGCCTTGACCGGCTGAGCCCCACTGACTTCAAACTTGAAGTTTCTCGTGTGAAATAGGTCTCAGCCGGCCAGCCGGCTGCCGGTGGCTTGGACCGGCTGAGACCACCTGATGATCTTCCAAATTTTCAAGTTTTGTTATGTGTATTGGGGGTGCTCAGCCGGCCAGCCGGCTGCCGGTGGCCTGGACCGGCTGAGCCCCTCTGCTCCTTCTCTTCTTTTCTTCCTTCCTTGGTATGAGTCTTGGGTGCTCAGCCGGCTGGCCGGCTGCCGGTGGCTTGGCTGGCTGAGCCCCGTGTATCCTCTTCTTCCTCTCCTTTTCTTCCTTTCTTCATTGTGTTTAGTTTTGTGACAGTTTCTCGTTCTCATCCCGTCTCGTCCTTGTCTTGACATATTTCCTGTGAATTGAGACAGAATTAAATGGTATGAGAGTACACGAGATGAGGGCCAAAATACGATAAAACCGACGCCGAACAAAACTAAATGTGATGAAACATAAGAAAATAAGGTGGGGAAACGGTCCAAAATAATCATATATCAGGAGGATTGATATACGATTATTTTAGACCGTTTCCCCTCTTTATTCTCTTATGTTTCGGTGTATTTAGTTTAGTTTAGCGTCGGTTTTAACGTATTTTGGCCCTCATTCCGTGTACTCTCATATTATTTAATTCTGTCTTAATTTATAGGAAATATGTCAAGACAAGGACGAGACGGGATGAGAACCGAGAAACCGTCACAAAACAAACTTACAAGAAGAAAAGAAGAAAGAAGAAGGAACAAGGGGGCGCCACCCGGTGGTGCCACCGGCAGCCGGGCCACCGGCTTGGCCACCTACCACCTTCAAACGAGCGAAAGAGAGAAGGAAAGTCAGGGGAGCCCCAGCCGGCCTCGCCCACCGGCAGCCGACCGGACCGGCTGGGGCAATCGACACAGGAAGAGAACATGGAAAAGTCAGGGAGCGCCAGCTGGTCCATGCCACTGGCGGCCGGCCAGCCGGCTAGGACCCCTCAGTCCGCAATTTCTCTTTTCTTCTTCTTTTGACCCCCTATTTCCACCAACCTATAAATACCCCTCTCCTAATTCATTTGGACACACAACACTAGACAAGAACCCTAGTAATTAGTAAGAAATATTTCCCTAATTAGTACTCTAATCTCTCTTAATTAGTGATAATTACTCAATTTTCTAGTTAGTTATTGTTAGATCTAGTCTTTCTCTTAGTTACTAGTGGAGATTTGGGTTGTAATTTGAAGACAAGAGGAGACTCTTTCTTCCATTATTAATTCAAGTTTCAATCTTTCTTACAAGTTTGGTATATTTCTCATCTCCATTTCATTACTTGTCTTTTAATTACTTGTTCTTATTTATTTACCTAGTTTTCATGTTGAATATGTCTTCTCTTGTTTATTTCATATCAAAGTCTTTATCTTTAATGTCTTCCTTTATTGATATGAGTGAGTAGTATATTGGTAGGGTAAGATGGGGGATTTAATGTAGGTTTATGGGTTGATTATGGTAATTGGGCATAAAGATTAAGTCTTTTGGTAGTCTACTTGTTTTGTGCACACAAGGTGTTTGTTGGAATGCATGAATGAGTAATTTGAGTCTTTTCCATGCTTAATTACTAGTTTGAGTGAGAGCTTAGACTTGTATTGTTTTTGTGTGTGTATTGGATGTTTAGGAGAAGGTTAGGGCGAGAACCCAATCGAACCTTAGACTAGGGCTCGTCTCGCATCGAGAGGTGGAGGCTTGTCTTTTAATAAGTATTACACCGAGAGGTGGAGATATGTTTAGAGTCATCTTTAGAATAGTCCTAACCCCCACCATAATTGACCTATGATTACATTAATGAACCCATTCACCCTAGTTCCTTTTAATTATTGTTTTATATCGCATCTTTGCCTTCTTGTTAGTCTTGTTTAGCATTAATCTTCTTCAACTTGCTTTTAGCTAGAACTAAACTAGAATTCAATTAAACCGCCTTAGAACCATAATTACCGTCCCTTGGGGTATGACCCTTGCAATACTCGATGACAACTCGTCCGCTTGCGAGGTTAAGTAAAACTCACATCAAGCTTCTACTCGGTCAAGTCGAAGATGACTAGGCCGAGTGAGGCTGGACTCGATCAAGTAAAGTGTTACTCGAGTGAGGTTGTTTAGTTGAATTGGGGGTTGTTGTGTATGTTTTCACTCAATGGAGTAATCAGTGTACTCGGTCGAGTGAGTGTTAATCGGTTAAATGGGTTGTTACTTGACCGAGTAATTGTCGAATCGCTCGGTTGTGTGTTTTAATTAACGCCTAGTCCCTAGTTAATATATAAGACTCTTATCTTTATTAATCTTTCATAATTATTCATTAGTTACATAAACCTCTCATAAACTTTTTAATAACTCTCTAATTAATCCCTAACTACTCCCTAATTACTCCTAAATCTTCTCTTAGATTTGCCAGTCTTATAGATCTTTCTCTCATCTTTCCAATCTTTGTAAGTAATCTTCATTCTTAATCTTTTGAATTCTTTTAACGATTAGAGTAATAAAAAATTTTCTTTTTCACGTGTTGTCCCGTACTCTCCTGTTTTGGAGAGCACCTATTGTTACTCGTTTTCAGTTAATAGAACATTGTTTTTGTCTTTGTTTCTTTCTACAAATCAAACCGTTGGAGTTCGAAGATTCCAAAACATCTTTCGGAATGAAATTTAAGTAAGTAACGAAGTCATAGCGTCGATTTCAAAACTGGTGCTCGAGTCTCCCAAAAACGCGCGAAAACCAAGTTGTTGGTTTTGTTTGAATTATTTGATTTTTGATTTAAAGATTAAAGGTTTAATCTTTTCTGATCTTGTTAAATTGAGTTTGAAACCGTCGAAGACGTACCCTTGGCGAAAGTTTGCATTTGACGTTCTTGAATACCGTATGAAGTACATGTAAGTTGAGGGTACAATTAATTCATTCCCTTTTCTCCCTTTTATCGCTTTATTTTAATTATCGTCTTTTGTTATTAGGTAATTTTTGTTAATTTTAGTTATGATTATTGATGATAATTGGCGATTAATTGCTGTAGGGTTAGTACTAATTATGTTAATTAGCATGTTTAGTTTAATTCGTTATTGTTTAATGATCGTTTAATTGCATGTAAACATGATTAGATGGTAAAAAAAATAATCAAGTGAAACTTTATTTAGTTTAATGGTGTTTAGGATGTTATAACTTAAATAAGATGAAATTTTAATTAGTTTGTTCATGTTTGTTCACGTGTTAGTTTATTTAGCTTAAATTATGAAATATTTAAGTTAAATGATTTATTCTGATTCAAGGATTGTTTAATCAATTTAGTTTGATGAATGAAATTAATTTATGTTGGATGTTGAATCATGTTAGATATTATGTTTAGGATTAAATATGATTAGTGTCATGCTTAGTTTGTTAGATTAAATCACTAATTAATTGACGTTGTTTGTCACGTTTTGATGTGTGGAATTGATCATCGTTTTACATGCTAAATTATGAAATAATTAGTATGTCTTCACATGTTAGTTTGCTTAATTAATGTTTTTTAACGATTATTAACACGTTTGTTTGTAATTGTGAATGATATTAATATGTTGTTTGCTAGAATAACATAGATCTAATGAACTCGGGTGCTAAATCACTTGGACGTAGTAGATTTAATGCATTAAATGAAATAGAAACTACCTCACATGTTAGGGTGTAAAATGATGTTTGTATTTTCATAAATAATACTCCCTCCAATTGATGATCATTATTTATATACATATTTTATGCCTCCCTTAGACACATATAACTCGTTTTACCGTCTTTCCTTGCTTATTTCTATGCTATTCTAAAATATCGATTCTGCCGCTTTTGTTATGTTTTAATGCAGATTGGATGCATTTGGAGCTTTTTGAGTAGATATGGAGCATGGCGGAGTCGGGTCGTAGAAGGTTAGGCACGGGAATCGAGAATGAAAGAGAAGAAATGAAGAAAAGTGAAGAAACGAGCCAAAAAGAAGGGATGCTCGATCGAGCAGTCCTACCTTGCTCGATCGAGTCGCACTGTTGTCATGCTCGATCGAGCAGAAGCCTCTTGCTCGATCGAGCAACCCAATATTTCTGCGGCTTTTCATATTTTCCTAAACTTTAACCTAATTAATTAGATTTTTGTATTATAAAAAGAAAGCTCGTCTTTCATAATTAGACATGCTTTTTCATGCTTTAATATTAGAAAACCTAATTTAGCTTTCTTTGCCTCTGGATTTTATTCATCAAAGACGATTGTCTTTAGTTCAACTTGTAATCGGTATTTTTTAATCTTTCTTCGTTATTCAATTTAACTGCCTTCTAGTTCTTTAATTATTCTTTGTTCATCCTTTCATTGTTGTTAATCATGTTTACTTCAATTATTATTGTTGTTGTTTACATCGTTATGAGTAGCTAAATTCCTTTCTAGGGTTGGAAGGGGATCTAGGACTGTTAGAAGGGGTAGATTAATTAATTGAATTGCAATTGCATGGTTATCGTTTGATTATCGTTTTAATTCTAGTTGTTTGATTACTGGCCAGGATTAATAAACTAGTCCCGCAAATTAGGATTGACACCAACCGGGTTAAGACTAAGATAGGCTACGATAATTGAATAGAACTCGTTTAATGATAGCGATCGCATGTTAAATTGTAGATCTAAAGGGCATAATTGAATCGACCGATCTTGTGACCTTAGATAACTTTATTGCATGATAGTTGACTTCATCCTTACCCCTGAACAATAATTCTAGTGAACCTGAGACCCTAGACTTTTAATCTTATTGTTTTCAACCTTTTATTATTAGTTGTTATTGCTTATTATTAGTTGTTATTGTTATCGTTATTATTTATTGTTATTGTTGATTGCTTTTAGTTTAGAACTCAATCTCAAACCCCGAAATTGTTACTTTAGAGACGAACTTAGTTTAACAGATTAGAATACTACCGCCTCCCTGTGGATTCGATACCATGCTTACCGCTGACTATTAGTTAGTTGTGAATTAGGTTTATATTACTTTGATTAAGGTGACGCGACTTTACCCTTATCACCAATTTTTCATGTTCTTCCCTCTTTCCATTTTGGGCCAATTGATATGTTCTTCCCCTTTCCCTTTTCTAGTAACCCACTAACATACCCCATTACCCACTAATCCTTTCCCATTAACAATAACCCAACCTATTACCCACTAACCATTCGCTCCATTTATAACCCTAAACCCTAACTGTTATATATTCACCCACTCCTCTCTCTCTCTCTCTTCCGCCTCTCACTCCTTTCTCTCTCTCTCTCTCTTCCGCCTCTCACCTTTCATCTTCTCGCATCTCACTTCTCCCATCTAATCAAAACCCTACTCTTTTCATCTTATCATCTCACAATTAACCTACTCCCTTCCGCCGTCTTGTTCCCCTCATCCTCTCTCTTCTGCCTTCTTCTCCTACCAATCAATCCACTATATCTCTCTTCTATCATCACCTAATGTCGAATTCTGGGTTTAAACCGACAGATTTGGGTCCATTATTTCCGGATTATGAGGATACTCCATGTTTATTTGGCATGTCAACTGTTACTTTTGTTGATATTTGTGAGAGATATCTTGATTTTTCAGAAGAAGAAAGGCAGATCTGGGTTTTTGGGGAAGATATTGAGTCTTTGAGTGTTCCTTATTTCTCCATTGTTCCCGATTCTGATGGGTATGTTGATACTTTTGTTCCTGATTCTCAAGAATCTGTTGATCCCATTGTCCCTACATGTCTAAAGTTTGGTGATTTTTGTGGTTGGCCATCTACTATACTCGTCTCTACTGTAGAGGATATCAAGGAGATTCAAAAGCGCACGAAAGCTTTTCTTGATAGTCATGAAAATCCTGAGTATCATAAGTGCTTTATCGAGGAGCTTTCGAAGTATTTTCCTACCTTTAAGCGTTGTCTTAAGGATTGATGGAAGTTTACATTATTTTCTCTTTGACGTTTTTTTATACTGATGATGATATTTAAGTCATTCTGTCCATTTATATGTCCAATGATCGTTTTGTTAAAGGGCTAATGTCATTCTAACCCTAGTGTGTTGCATAATGCCACCACAGTTTTAATGTAATGAGGCTATGTAACAACCTAGGGTTAAGGTTATGGTTGTTTGAAATTCACATTGATTGCCTGTTGGAGCCAATGTCCTCCACAGTTAGTGCAATAACATAAATAAATCTCTGTAGGTTCACAGGGTATACTTTGTATAATAATCAGTTGATTAACGTTTATCGATAACGGTTGGCTTGCTAGATAAGTTTGACGTTATTGTCATACAGATGGCGGTGATCAACTGGTCCCTAAAAGTCACACCTATAGGATGTGTTTGAGAGATGTGATTATTTGAGAAAATGATCATATTGATGCCTATTATATGACTAAAAGGTTAGTCAGTGTATTTGACTAAAAGGTTAGTCAATGTGATGATGAGACGATTATTTAATAACGATTAAATAATATTAGCTGAGACGAATTAACTGTAATTCGTAAATTGAATATAAAATGTTATATTTAATTGTTGTATATAATGTGAGCTAATTAAACAAAAACCGTTATAATTAATTGGCAAATTATAAATATACGGATATTTATAATTAATGATGTATTATAATGATGTCGGTCCATGACAAATGACGATTATAATATATTACATTATATTGGAAGCTAAAATGACCAAAAACGAAAGTATCCAGATACACTCGGTTTTTAGTCAATGGGTAGTTATTTTGAGGAGACAAAAATCTCCCCATAAAACCCTAGTAGGAGTGCCGTGAGAATGGGAAGAAGAGGGAAGCAGGAGAAAATTCTAAAACCTAATTCTATTCTCACTAATACCTCCATCACACAAAAACACAAAAACTAAAAGTTAACAGTAACTTTTAATTCTCTTTCTAGCAAAGGAGAAGGGCATTTCTCGATCAATCTTGGGTGAGACGATTAGGAGGATATCTGCTTTGATATCTGTTCTTAGGCCGAATTTTGCTAGGACCAAAGGTTCAATTCGTTTTCTCCATATTTTATATCGTTTTCATATTTATGACTCGCAATTCATATTCTATAATTTTGTTATAATCCTAAATTTTAAGGGGATGTAAACAGTTATTTCCCTCAAGTGGTATCAGAGCGTAAGGCTACAAAATTATATTATATGTTTTTCATTTTATGAAATATAAATTTGAGAAAATATAAAACCGAAAAAAAAATTATTTAGGTCTCGGCAGTTTTTTTTTCTGGCCGTGTGATATTTTTTTTTTTGGGTCTTGTTTTTCCATTGTTGATTTATTGATATTGTTATTTTAAAAGGTTAAAATTCAGTATAATAAATTTGTACTTGTTTTAATTTGATAAGGATTAAATTAAAATAAGATGGAATTGTTTTGATTTTTTGTTGTTGCTATTGTTTTCGGCCTCATTGTTTTAAATTGATAATTTTTGTATAATGATTCAACTTTAATGATGTTCAAAGCGATTGTGATTAAATGACTATAAGGATAATCGATTTAATCATGATTTAGATGTTTATTTTAAAAGGTTAAATTGAATAATCTAGTTTGAATCAATATTTAATAACGATTAAATATTGAATTTTGTACCGATCTAGCAATATTGGCAACACCGAAAATGTTTATTTTGCACAGTTGGTGCTGCTACTGTAAAAAAAATAAAAAAAAAATAAAAAAATTCATGTTTTTTTTAATTGCTGTTTGCAGCAAGTTTTTTTATTTTTTAATGTTTTTCGGTTTTTAATTAAACAGTGAGAAAAAAAAATATTTTTTTTTTGGACTGGTACTGTTCACGTGAACAGTGATCAGTAAAGAAAAAAAAATTGTTTTTTTTTTTTTGGGCATTATAAAGATAATGTTTGTTTGTTATTGTGAAAAGGTTCACAATAATGATACCCGATTATTTTAAAAAGGTTTAAAATAAAATGGATTATGGGAGATTAAAATTGTTGTGGGCAATTAAGGAATTGTCACATAATTTTGATCGTATAAAATGGTGGTTTGGATAAATTACTCTACATAATTACAGAATTATGTCTTGTAGAATTAATTTATTTAGTTGATGCATTTTATTTTTGTTGAATGAATGAATTTATTTACGTATTTTTATATTGGTTGAAAAATGTAATACCTAGTGTGGTCTTAGTTGATCATGTTTTCGTAATGATGGAAACATGGTTTGGATGTAATTTTGAGATCTCGAATCTCCTTTTATTTTTCTTTTAATTATGTTTTGGAATTAGAATGTAAATAGGTTTATTTTGTAATTTTTAAATGTAATTTAAGAAGACTAAAGACGGAGATCGGATGCTCACTCCCACTTCATGGACCAAGATGGAACATCAAGTCAAGCTTCTCGGGTCCATAAGGATGGATTCCAAACTTGTATTTACTGTTCATTTTGGTAGATAGGCCACACTAGGACCGTTGTAATAGTTTACGTATTTTTCGTTCTTTTGCTTTTCATTCACATGTTAAATAATTGCATCATATTCCGCCTAAACCAAACCACCTAAATGCATGAAAAATGTTTCATATAGTTTGAATTTTCATCATAGACATACAGATGTCACTCGTTCATAGGGCCATCACCTTAGTCTAAATCATTCACGATATGCTAGAAATTTGTTCACTTAAAATGAATTAAATTTAAGATGATGGGATCTTCCTCTAAAATGAAAATTGAGATTAGTCTTTATAAGAAAAACTACTATGAACCCCTTCTTCGTCGGAAGTCATAATATGACCCCTTCTACGTTGGGTAAGTAGTGAGTGTTGACCTATTTTATCTCAACATTATAGTACGAGTAATATCTCGGGATTATAATGGACTATAAGATAGAATTTACCGAAATTTATCGACCGAGAATTCTAAAGGTAGAATTAGCCAAAAGGTTGGCTTATCAATTTACAGAAATTGAGTCTTGGGATCATTTATATAATTCTTGAGGGAGGTCAATTGTATAAATGCATGAGTCATCGCATTAAACATTTTTTGCATTAAGACTTAATTTTAAAACGATGAAACTTATCATAATTTTTCTTCTTTTCAGAGTTTATTGAATCCGTTATATAAAGATATAACTGCTAAAATAACAAATGGCTGGACGTACAGACGACCCAATGCCAAGTGCTACACTCGATCGCGAGTCCTGGCTAAAGATTTTTATGGACAACATGAATCAGTCCACGCGACTGAAGAATGATGGGTCCAACTTTGCGGACTGGGAGGTGGCATTACGGAATGCTGCCATTGCTGACGGTAAGCTCAAGTACTTGACTGAGCCACTACCGGCAAACCCAGGCCCCAATGCAAGAGCTAATGAATCACTTGCTTATAGTGATTTCGTAATGGAGGCAGGTACGATAAAGAACGTACTCATCTTTTCAATGGAATCAAATTTACAAAGGCGATTCATTGCCCAAGGTGCAAACAAGATTTTCACCACGCTCTCTAATGAGTTCTCAAAAGCTCCGAGGATCGTTAGCTATGAGCATACATGTCGCTTCTTTGAGGCGAAACTCCAGAAGGGCCAAGCGGTTAGCCCACACATTCTTGATATGATTGAGAATGTCGAGAAACTGGAGGCACTTGGTTGCAAAATCGATGAGAAGATCGTCATAGACCGCGTTCTTCATTCACTTCATGATGGTTTTGCCCTTTTCAGGGCAAATTACTATATGAATGATATGAAGAAGAGTCTCCAGCTCCACCACTCCTTGTAAAGACAGCGAGTGATTGAAATAAGTGGGGAGTCTGAAACAGGCTTCTCTGATTGCCAACAAGGCACAGTAAGGGCAAGGCTAAGGGCCAACCTAGCTGTAGGGAAAGCCGAAATTCAAAAAGCCAGGGCAAAGGCAAGAGTGGGCTGGTGAGACTCGCGCTGGTAGCGCAAAAGGCAGACAAAGAGCGATGAAGGTGGTAAAGTGGAGTGCACCGACTGCCACAAGTGGGCATTGGAGGCGGTAAATGTCCTCGTGTTGAACGTTGAGGACATAAAAGCAGGCCGGTCTTCTCCGTTGGTAATGTCATTCTTCTTTTATTTCATATGATTGAGATAAAACCATGCAAGTTTCGAAATGGGGTACTAGATACTGGTTGTGGTTCTCATCTGGGAATCATTTGCAGGGCCTAAAAAACATCACACCTCTTGCAAAGGGTGATGTGGACCTGCGAGTTGGGAATGGAGCAAGAGTAGCTGCCGTTTCTGTGGGAACATATGTAATCCAACTCCCAAGTGGATTTGAGTTATTTCTGAATAACTGTTACTATGTACCCAGTTTATCTAAGAACATTATTTCAGTTTCCGTACTTGATAAGGACGGATTTTTGTTTGTAATAAAGGATAATAGCTGTATTTTCTCTTTAAACGATATGATTTATGGTAAAGCTGTTTCCATGAATGGAATATATGTTTTAGATCAAACCACAGATATAATGCATGTGAGTAATAGGAAAGCAAAGGTTGGTGACAAAGATCAAACCTATCTATGGCATTGCCGTATGGGACACATAAATGAAAAACGCGTGAAAAAGCTCATTGATAATGGGACTATCTCCCCATTTGACTAGGAATCTTGGGCACGTGTGAATCAGGTCTCATAGGCAAAATGACTCGAATTTCCTTCAAAGGTGTTGGAATGCGCGCTGCTGACCTATTAGGACTCATACATACTGATGTGTGTGGACCTATGTCAATCAACGCTAGAGATGGCTATAGATATTTTATCACTTTCACGGACGATTTGAGTAGATATGGTTATGTCTACTTAATGAAGCATAAAAGTGAGTCCTTTGACAAGTTCAAGGAATTCCAGAATAAGGTTGAAAACAAGCTGGATAGAAAGATTAAAGCACTACGTTCGGATCGTGGTGGCGAATATCTTTCGAAGGAGTTTGATCGACACCTTAAAGACTGTGGTGTAGTACTACAGTTAACTCCACCTGGAACACCACAATTGAATGGTGTGTCCGAACGGAGAAATCGAACATTGCTTGATATGGTTCGATCCATGATGAGTCACAGGTTGTGCCTGACTCATTATGGGGATATGCTCGATTGTTTGCTGCTCTAATACTTAACCGAAGTCCGTCTAAAGCTGTAGACAAGACTCCATATGAATTATGGAAGGGAACGGTCCCTAACTTGTCCTTTATTCGGGTTTGGGGCTGCGAGGCTTATGTCAAAGGGAGACCTGACGATAAGCTCGGCCCACGATCGGTCAAGACATACTTTATTGGTTATCCAAAAGGGATGTTTGGTCATTACTTTTACTCGCCTACCGAACATCGAGTTTTTGTTGCGGCTAGTGCGACGTTCTTAGAGAAAGAATTTCTCGAGAATAGGACAAGTAATGGAACCGTCGATCTGTCGGAGATTCCAGAACCAACAACCGAGCTACCAATGGAGGAAACTGTTCCCTCATCATCGGCTGCGGTAAATATTCCTGAGGAACCTAGAAGGTCGGGTAGAGTCTCCATTCCTCTAGACAGATACATTGGTATGGTCGAGGAGAATGGGAGAGATGACGTTTTACTCCTAGAGAGTAACGAACCCGCTACCTATAAAGGTGCCATGACCTGTTCCGTCTCTAAGCTATGGCTTGAAGCCATGCAATCCGAGATGGACTCTATGTATGAGAATAACGTATGGGATCTGGTTGACTTACCTGATAAGGTTCGGCCTATTCAGTGCAAATGGCTTTATAAAATAAAGCATTCTGTAGAAGGACAACCAGATACATACAAGGCACGACTAGTGGCAAAGGGTTTCACTCAAGTGCGAGGATTGCACTATGATGAAATTTTTGCACCCGTAGTTATGCTGCGTTCCATTCGGATAATCTTAGCGATTGCCGCTTTTCATGACTATGAAATTTGGCAGATGGATGTGAAAACCGCCTTCTTAAACGGTTATTTGGAGGAGGAGTTGTACATGGTACAACCCGAAGGTTTTATTGATCCTAAAAATCCTAAGAAGGTATGCAAGCTTAAGCGTTCCATCTATGGACTTAAGCAGGCTTCTCGGAGTTGGAATCATCGTTTCGACCAGGTGATAAAAGAGAATGGATTTACTCGATCGGTCGAGGAACCATGCTTATATATCAAGTCGAGTGGGAGCAAGATTGTCTTCATAATATTGTATGTCGATGACATACTCTTGATTGGGAATGACATACCTCTCTTAACTTCGGTAAAAGTTTGGTTAAAGAACCATTTCCAGATGAAAGATCTGGGTGAAGCACAAAGAATGTTGGGGATCCGTATCTACAGAGATAGATCACGACGGATGTTATCCCTCAGTCAGGAGTCTTATATAGATAAGATTCTTGAGAGGTTCAGCATGACCAACTCCAAGAAGGGGAACCTTCCAATGGTCTCTGGGATGCATTTGAGTAAAGCTCATGCACCAAAGACATCGGAAGAGGTCGAGCGCATGAGTCGGATTCCTTATGCATCAGCTATAGGATCGATCATGTATGCCATGATATGCACACGTCTAGACGTGGCATATGCATTGAGTATGACAAGTCGTTACCAAGGCAATCCAGGTGAAACACACTGGATAGCTGTTAAAAATATCCTTAAGTACCTACGGAGGACTAAGGATTGGGTATTGACTTATGGAGGTGACACTGAGCTATGCGCAACCGGTTACGCAGATGCTAGCTTCCAAACGGATCGAGATGACTCGAAATCTAAGTCTGGATTCGTGTTTACTCTTAATGGCGCTGCGGTCAGCTGGAAAAGCTCCAAACAAAATGTTATAGCAGATTCTACGACTGAGTCCGAGTACTATGCCGCTTCAGAGGCTGCGAAGGAAGCTATATGGATGCGTCAGTTCTTACAGGGACTAACCGTAGTTCCTAGTTCGGATGACCCGATCACCATCTATTGTGATAATAGTGGTGCCATCTTCCAGGTTAAGGAGCCCAAGTCCAAAAACAAGTCTAGGCATGTACAACGGAAGGCTCACATGATCCGAGATTACGTGGAGCAAAAGGACATAGTGATAGACAAGATTGCTACGGATGATAACGTTGCAGATCCTCTCACTAAACCGTTAAGATATGATAAGCATGAAGGGCACGTTATTTCCATGGGAATTAAGCGTGTTTCTGAGTTGTATTAGTTGTTTTATATGGATTAGACACCTGTATCTTTTTCATAAAACTATTAATAAAATCATCGTTATGTTTTATATTTTGTTTTTCATGTGGGTTGTACAGACAACATTGAACACCACAAAGTGAACTGAATTACATTATATTTGTTTTGGGTCCGTAATTGCCTACATGAGTTGATAACTCTGGCAATTATTTTGTGACGTCGATTGATGGTGGGTTCAACGAGCCATAAGTCAAACTGTTGACTGATCGATCACAGATGCGGGTTATAATGATAATGCGCAGGACATTTTGTGACGACGTTATGGAGTCCTAAA
>JAIUZE010046750.1:0-70753 GCA_022085475.1 Heliosperma pusillum
TCCAACGAGTGGTCACAAGCCCAAAACAAACAAGTAACGAAGGAGATATGAGCATTCTACCAAAAAGGGTCAGTGCTGTAAATTTGCACGAGTCACCCGAGAACCAATTTTCATAATTCACTTCTATCAACTATCAACAATCAATATTCATCATCAACAATCATCAACTAACAACAATCATCATAAAAATCATAATTTCTAAGCTTTCTAATTGTATTCTAAATACGAATTCTAAACATGGAAATCATGTAAAACACGTAAATGATACCGAGTAACCCTTCACCGTTACCTTTACGCGTCTTTAATCGATTACTAAGCCTTCCTAGTCTCCACCTACAATTAGATAATAAAAGAGGAATATCATCCACCTTGAGAAAGACGGATAATTTAAAAAGCGAGAAAGACGGTAATTTTATTACCAATACGGATAGAGGAAGTAAGAGGGGAAGAATAAGACGAACTTACGTGAATTCCGTCAAAGAACGAATGCTCTAGGATGATTAGAAGATCGAAAAATGGATGGAGGCAAGGGTTTGGGGATTTCTTAAAGAGGAAGAATTGATTTTGTGTTTGTGTAGGAAAAATAGGTTAAGGAGTATGAGTATAAGTGGTTATGAAGGGAAAAAGTCAACGGAAGTCAAAGACGGTTCCAAAGTCAAGAAAAGTCGAACTCGACTCAAAAGTCAAGAAAAGTCAAACTCGACTCAAAAGTCAAGAAAAGTCAAACTCGACTCAAAAGTCAAGAAAAGTCAAACTCGACTCAAAAGTCAAGAAAAGTCAAACTCGCCTTAAGACGGGATTTTCATGGAATCTCGCAGAAATTCCAAAAACGAACTCGGAAATTCTAAATTCGACTCGAAACATAAAAATCTTAGTTAAAACATAAAATTACTGAAAAGATTTCGTAAAATATTTCTACTAGAAAAATAGGGTACATTTCCGGGTGTTACAACTATGGTTGGGTCGGGATTTCAAAAAGAATATCAAATGGGTGTAGCAAGTATGTTGGAAATTGTGTCATTTATTCCCTTTGTTGAGAAAAGTTATGAAGCAAAAGAAAAAAGAAAAATAAAGATTTGAAATGAAAGAAAAAGAAAAGAAAAGAAAAAAAAAAGAAAAAAAAATATGTTGCTTCATTGAATTATTCAAGGAATAATGAAAGGGATTATACTAGAGTCTAATGCATATTTAGAGAGCAATTTCGATATCTCTCTTGTGTTGTCAAAGTTTAAGATAATTTCTCTAGTCGGTGTTGGTTTGTGCTAGTCTTGTAGATTTGTTTTGGTAAGTGTCGCTGCGACTACCGGTCTTAGCCCCACATTTCTATACGTGCCTTGGCACAATCCACTGCTATACCTTCACCCATTAGCCTCCCTTTTTGTCCTGATTCATGTACTTTATAGCGAATGCGTATTAGTTGGGGAAATTACTATCACATTAGAATGCATGCATGTTTCATAAGTTGAGTGAGTGTTTCTATTTCTTTCTATCTTCACAAAACTCACCCTTACATAAACTTATGAGTGCATGAGTGAATCCGCGAGAATCCGACAAGTTGAGCCTTGCAAGATTGAAAGGTATTTGGTTTTTGTCTATACTACGGTATCATGTAAAATCTTGGAATATGAGCTGCGTTTTCTACTTTCCCGTGCCTTTAAATTTGTTTTATTGGTACAACTTGGTCATTACTTTTTTATAGATATGAATAGCTTAGGATTTGTATGTGCATTAACATTAGCTTTGAGTTTTTCATTCACCATTTGTATGTTTGTCCTTGTATACTGTCGAGTGCTTTGCTTAGGGACAAGCAAATGATTGGTTTGGGGGAGTTTGATGATCATTATTTATATTCATATTTTATGCCTCCCTTAGACGCATTTAACTCGATTTACCGTCTGTCCTTGCTGGTTTCTATGCTATTTTAGCTAGAATATCGATTCTGCCGTTTTTGTTATGTTTTAATGCAGATTGGGTGCATTTGGAGCTTTTTGAGTAGATATGGAGCATGGCGGAGTTGGATCGTAGAAGGTTAGGCACGGGAATCGAGAAAGAAAGGGAAGAAATGAAGAAAATCAAGAAACAAGCCATTTTAAAGGGCTGCTCGACCGAGCAGAAGAGCCTTGCTCGATCTAGTCGCACTGTTGTCATGCTCGATCGAGCAGAATCACTTTAGTCGATCGAGCAACCTACTTTTCTACGGCTTTTTCATATTTTCCTAAACTTTAACCTAATTAATTAGATTTTTGTATTATAAAAGAAAAGCTCGGCTTTCATGCTTTTGAATGCTTTTTATGCTTTAACATTAGAAAACCTAATTTAGCTTTCTTTGCCTCTGGATTTTATTCATCAAAGACGATTGTCTTTAGTTCAACTTGTAATCGGTATTCTTCAATCTTTCTTCGTTATTCAATTTAATTGCCTTCTAGTTCTTTAATTATTCTTTGTTCATCCTTTCATTATTGTTAATCATGTTTACTTTAATTATTATTGTTGTTGTTTATATCGTTATGAGTAGCTAAATTCCTTTCTAGGGTTGAAAGGGGATCTAGGATTGTTAGAAGGGGTAGATTAATTAATTGAATTGCAATTGCATGGTTATCGTTTGATTATCGTTTTAATTCTAGTTGTTTGATTACTGGCCAGGATTAATTAACTAGTCTCGCGAATTAGGATTGACACCGACCGGGTTAAGACTAAGATAGGCTACGATAATTGAATAGAACTCGTTTAATGATAGCGATCGCATGTTAAATTGTAGATCTAAAGGGCATAATTGAATCGACCGATCTTGTGACCTTAGATAACTTTATTGCATGATAGTTGATTTCATCCTTACCCCTGAACAATAATCCAAGTGAACCTGAGACCCTAGAATTTTAATCTTATTGTTTTCAATCGTTTATTGTCATCGTTTGCTATTAGTTATTGTTATTGTTTGCTATTTATTGTTATTATTAATTTAGAAAACCAATCTCAAACCCCGAAATTGTTACTATAGAGACGAACTTAGTTTAACAGATTAGAATACTACCGCCTCCTTGTGGATTCGATACCTTACTTACCGTTGACTATTAGTTAGTAGTGATTTAGGTTTACTATGATTAAGGTGACGCGACTTTACCCTTATCAGACGTAGCAGGCGCTGCGCCTCTTCCAAGGGTCGCAGTGCCTGCTGCGCCTCTTCCCCAACTCGCATTTCCTGTTTCCGGAATATTTTCTAGATTTCTTTCCGTGTTCGAGTTATTCCAAAACTCTTCGGATCTCTCCCTATATAAGGAGAGGTTCGTGCACACTTTCAAGGCACGCGACTGTTCCGCCCCTTCTTTTTCTATCTTTGCATTCTAGACCTTACTCTATAAGCATTTTGACAACGACGTGCTTGATCAATCGACTTCGTAAGCTCAGATCCTTTTGGGTACCTGTCACGTTATTGCATTGACCTACCAATTTGACAAACTCAACAATAATCAATCTTAATTAAATTAATTAATCGATCGTTCCTCTTACGAAGGCACTTTCTTTACATTCGAGTCAAGTTGTCGCTAAATCGTTAACTGTAGTTCATATCTCGTTTCGTCAACATGTAAGTTTGAGGGTGTTTCATCCCGTCCTTTTATTATATTATTGTATGTCATCTAATGTAAGATTCAAGTCAGATTTATGTCAAAATCGTTTTCAAACCTTTTTGTTAGTCTTTCTTTTATTACATATTATTTAGATAGTTTGTCTTTACTTGGATCTTTAATAATCAATATTAGTGGGTTTTTGTCATCTATAAAATTTTGTCTTTGGAGGTTAGATTTGTTCATATCAAATCTCTAGATTCGTCTTTGATAGAGTTAGTTTAATTAATATGACTTAAATCACTTAAATTCGACTTGTAGATCATTAATAGATCATAGATCACCAACGAACATTAATTGTTCGCGATTCTGGCTTCACAGCCAGAACCCAACTCTGGAACAGACGCAAGGTCTGATGCGCCTCTTCCAGAGGATGCATGACCTGTTGCGCCTGTTCTGGGCTGGTTTCTGTCTCTGATCTTAGTGGTTCGCTTTGACGTAGTTTACTAGTTAATAAATCATCTATTATTCGTATTATCACTGCTAATCTGATGTGTTTTAGTTTTATTAATTCTTTTCTTTGTTTCAAATAATCTTTCAAACATACTTCCGACATAGATCCCATATTCGTTGTAATCAATTGTAATATTTTTTTTATAGTTCTATTTAATCATTGTATGATTTAATTACTTGTGTTCTCACATGCCAATCAATCCTAAATCCTATTTCGACATAATTTATTGCTAAACTACATGTTCAACCGACACAGTCTAAGCTCACATGCTAGGATTAAAACGGGGATGTTGCTTTGCATGCATATAACTAACAACACAACGATAACAGAAGAGTTTCCCTAATCATTAGTAGATGCCGCTATCGAGGCGGGCGGGATTAGGTGTTTGATCAAAAGAACTTCCTAATACGTACCCTCACCCCTTACTCCAGATCTCTGTGAACATCCGTGTTCATTGGCATCCACGAGAGTGATTCTAGACATAGAATACTAAGGGTAACCAGTTCTTAGTGTTCATGTCATCGCTTTATGTCTTGACATGAAATAAAGTATTCGAACGGTTCCAACTTCTCACAAAAGTTGGTGGCGACTCCACAAATGCGTGTTTTCAGGCTTATCCCTCGTTTCTCCAACCGTGGTATCCCGTTCACCACAGTTTGGAAAGGATCGCGAGACCCGTGTATCACAGTTTGGCGACTCTGCTGGGGATTATACACTTACGTGTTACCCAGGGTGAAACTTGAACAAGGTCAGGGAATAGTATGTATGAGACAGTTGTCGGTTTTCATTACTCGACCTTTCTAGGTTATTTTATTCGGCTTTCCCAGGCCTAACCCAACCATTTCGACCAATCGTCCTGTCTGGACGGTCCAAATTCTTATTTGGGCCTTAGGATGGATAATGATTGACGTCAATCATATCGCAGTATGTACTCATGTTAGCACCAATGGCTTTCACTACTCGAGCGAATGGACTAGGAACCAGCCTTACTCATGTTTGTCGCGGACCTCTCCACGGACCTTGGGTTTGATTGCTTGGTATGGCAACCCACCCTTTAAGCCAAAACCATTTTAAATGCACTCAGAATGCCGTTATTATGCTTGTTTAAATGTGTATAACCCTTACGTGATCACCATCTTTGTAAATACACCATGACAAAATTTTCAAAACCAAAATCCTTTTAAAACTGTAAAACATTTTCAGAGGTGGCCTAAGGTAGCGCAAAATGAGTCGAAACTCTGTCCGAGCGTTTAGTCAAAATCATTTTTTTTGACTTCGAGTCAACACTCCTACAACCACACTACGGTTGTCTAGGACAAACATTTCCAAACCAGTCATTTTCAAAACTCACTTAGACTCAGTGCCACACTCCCACTTCGCAAATCGAGTCTTTTCGAGTAAGTGTGCTAGATTGGTCGATCGCGTTTTGATTCGTTGTCGGCATCTTGCCGAGTTTCCAAGATGCCTGGAACCAGTCAAGCAAGTGTTCATCAACCCGAGCCAAATGGTAATGATCAAATCCGAGCTGCACTCATTCGTCTCCAAACGAGTCAAGACCAAGCCTATGCTCGCCTCAATGCCATTGAGGGTCGATTCGTTGCTGTAGAAACTAGGCTACCTCCCGCAGACATTCCTGACCCTAGTGTGCACGACAACCTTCCACTCATCGTGGGACAACCAGAAGTCGACTCCCCATCCGTTCTTACTGGAGCGGAAAAGCGACTCTAATAATTGGAGGAACAACTAATGTATCTCAAGGGAGATGACATCTATAGGGAGAACAGTCGCAAATATGAAGCGGTAAATGCCCAGCTACCAACCAATTTCAACATGACTGACATTCCTAAATTCAAAGGGTATGAGAACCCTTTGAATCACATCCATGCTTTCAAGGATTATATGTCTATCTAAGTCATCAAACCAGAGATGTTCCTAAGGATCTTTCCTTCATCTCTCGACACCATTCCCAAGCAATGGTTCTATTCCCTAGATCACAAGAATATTGCAACTTAGGATGATACTGCAATTGAATTCACCAAACAATACGCAGACAATGCTCAAATTCAAGTTAACATGCGTACTCTACAGGTCCTAACTCAGAATGAGAAGTAAGGTTTCACCGACTTCCTAAGTAGGTGGAGGAAGACTAGTACCCAATTGGTCGAACGTCCAGATGAGGCCACTCTTGTGGAAATGTTCGTGGACAATTTAAGACCCATCTATGCAAACCACCTAAGATACCAGAATATAAAGTCTTTTAAAGACTAAACTGTGCTAGGGACCATAATCGAAGACGACATCCGAAAGGGACTCTTATCTTAAACGGTAGGTCGCGGGTATCAAGGCTCAACAAGCCGTTCTTACGGCTCCACTAATGAAACCGATGAAGTCAATCTTGTGAGTACATTTGATCCAGAAAAGAAGAGTAAATTTTGGGATGAGAATTCTTATTGTGAGTATCATAGGGGCAAAGGGCACGACACAGAGAAATGTTTCAAAATGAAACATGTCATCCAAGATATGATTGAAGACGGTCGTCTACCCCTACCTCATGGTAGCAAGCCCAACAACACTAAGAATCCTCTTGGAATTCTAGTGATCACGGATGAAGAATCCACCTTGAATTGCTCAAACCTTATCTCCCCATTTGAAGAAAAAATTAACATGCTCGAAAATGAGGAAAGGGGAGATAAGGTTTGAGCATGTCCCCATTCTCTTGTCTCTTTATCACATCTCCTACAATCGATGACTTCCATCGCATGGGATAGAAATGTAAGTAGACAAGTCTCAGAGCTCAAAATCATAGTGACATCCCTACGCATTCCGGGCACCACAACTCAAGAAAGCGCACCACGTGCTCCAATCCTATCCCAACAATCTACAATGCAAGAAGTGATCACAACATGTGACAACTTGGTTGATCGAGTCATCACTTTAGAAGCTGAAATCATCAGTTTAAAAGACCTCAATACCGTCAACGAAATATGGGCCGATGACGATGAGGATGAATACCTCACAAAGCATCCTCAAACTCAAAATAGGGAAGATCAAGATGTAAGCTTTCTTACTCGATCAGGACGCCCTTATCAGCATATCACTCAGAACGGTCCTACTACTAATGGTCCAATTACTAATACCACTGTCATCACCCCAAATGATGGTGAGGGTACATCTACTGACCATCTGCTAAAGCAACTACAAAAGACAAAGGCTGATATTTCAGTTTGGCAATTAGTTGCAAGTTCATTTCCACATCGCCAAGCTCTACTCCAAGCATTGGCAAAGCTAAATGTAGCACACTATCTACACCTGACGATGTAGTCAACTTGGTCTTTCAAGATTCAGTTAAGCTCGGCAACCCAGTTACTTTCTCAGATGAAGACTTACCTCCTTTCGGGGCTAGTCACAATCTCGCTCTGTACATCACTATCACGTGTCTAAAGAAGAATATAACCATGACTTTGGTAGGTGATGGCTCCGCGGTCAATGTCATACCACTGGCGACGACCCGTAAATTTGGCATGAAAGAAACGGATTGGACTCCTACCAACCAATGTGTTTCAGCATACGACGGGACACGACGGAAGGTAGAGGGACAAGTCAACCTCACCATAGCCACTGGGCCAGTCGAGCGAAAGGTGAACTTCCAGATTGTAGACATTGAAGCATCCTTCAATATACTTCTGGGAAGGCCATGGATACATGCTTTTAAAGAAGTAACAACTACCCTACACCAGAAGATCAAAATTCCGCTAGATGGCAAGGTACTGACAGTCACTTCGTCACCTATCAAGGCTGTGATAGAGAAAATGTTTAGCAATCAAGTAGCTACGGATCCAATATATGAGCTTGGAGGATTTCAGAGTGTGAATATTGTAGAGAGTGAGTTGGCACCTCTATATTTTGACCCATACTCTAACCTAGTGGTCAACCACATACTTAAATCCCAGGGATACTTCCAAGGGATGCCAATAAACCCAACAAGGAAAAGTACATTTGCACCATACAAAGAAGGGAATTCTAGAAAAATTCCATTGGGATTAGAGTACAAACCCACCAAAGAGGAAACCTTAGAAATGCTTACTCAAGTGCAAAATCGTAAGAGTAAGGGAATCCAGATGCAACCTTATTTCCCTAATCTAAACGGATATTTCGTTAGGGAAGGAAGCCAAGAATACTTTCACGGGTTTCCTGAGCCCTGGCACTATAGAGGAATACAATTATCTGGAATCGAGGTCTTCCACGATTGCTACTTTATTCTCTCATAAACGGTTCCTACCATCAAAACTCTTCAGACACCTTGTTTAGACGAACAAGCAGTTAGCCTTCTTTTTGGAGAAGATTGATTCGTCAGATCTGCACAGGATGAGATCATTACCATTGTACTTGAAGATGATCATTTCAACCCTACAACGTTGATCAACGACGCTAGCTGAAGCCAACCAAAAGGATGGAGAAAGTCGATATATGGACCAACAACCAAGGGAAACTCTTCAAAGTCACTACTGGAGAAGGAGAGATGTTCAAAGGAGAACCATACGACAACGAATTCGAGTCAGAGTCGGAGTCGGAGTTGAAGTCCGAGTCAGAGTCTAGAAAAGTTGTTAAAGAGTCTCCTCCTGCTGTCATTCCTCATCTCTTTATTTCTCCTAGCTTAGCATCTAACGGTAACAGCAGTTTGGGAAATGTCCCAGCAGCTATTCCTTTACCGCCTCTGACTACTGAACATATGGCCTCTTTGTTTCAGCTGTTTCCAAAAATTAATATGAATAAATCACATTCTGCTTACTCCTTGTGTGTTTTCTAAATGCAATTCTGTTTATGATGACAATGAGGATAATCCAGACCCAGTGGTACGTGTCGTTTGCGCATCCAAATTAACAATTTATTTACCTATCTTAACCTCAAAAATATAAACATAGTAAAGGATAAGTAGGGTCGATCCCACGGAGAGACTGGAAAAACTTTTTAACTAGTCAGTAATATTTATTAACTAACTAATTAACATATATACTATTATTTACGGCTATTAACATATTTACGATAAATGGGGTTTTATTTGTGATTCTAATAAACTAACGTAACTAAGTACTAATATCTAAAAGTGAAGTTGAATACCCGATTAAGCACATATTCTCATGGTAATTTTAGCTTGTCAACCGATATTTATTTACGTCAACTCTTTAATTTATTTATAGATTAATTGCGGAACTCAAAATAACAAGAATTCCCTATCTTCTCTTAATTACAATCGACCTAAATTAAGCCTAGACCGATTCTAAACTAACCGACGAATGTAAGTTTGTCACACCCTACTAAAGACCAGATTAGAAGCATTATTGAACCAAGAAGACGTCATTAATCCAATTAATCATTTAAGTCTCGTCACTACCTAATTGATTAACTCACCAAATATTACTCCTAACTTAAACTAACCCCAATTTGCAGAGATTAATTAAAGCTAGTCGCTACTCGTATTATACAACTCGAACTAAGCCAGAATCATATAATTAGCAAACGTAACAATTTAAGACAATAATAAGATAACAAATTATACACTGAAATTGGAACTTTATATCAAGACGAGTAAAATATTGGATATAAATAACTGAAGATTATAAACAACCAACGGTTTTCAAACACTAAAATTAATTAACGAATTCAATCAATAAATTAGGTACAAGAAGAATAAGAAGAACTTATATAATTTTCCGGAATCCGCAACTCGACCCTCGGATATCACGCCTCCGATCGAACCGGAATCCACCCATACTCGGACGTGTACTAAGACGCCGTCCGAGAACTACTTCAATTCTAATTGTGACCCAAATGATTGAACCGTCACTCATTTCGCTCATCTTTCTCTATAAAATATATGGGTATCCACCTCCCTTTTCTGATATTGAGACGGGTATTTATATACTTGTATTCGAATATACTGGATAGATTTTGTGATTAAAATATGAGAAAGAGGATAGAGTTTGAGAATTTGAGACTGTGTTGAGTTCCATCTCCATTTTGTTACCGACCGTCTTTCCCGCAGCTTCTGGTTGTGTTCCTCTACTTGTGTTCTTTGCTTGTTTCCTGTTTCTTTGGTTTTGGACTTGGCCCACGTGCTACTCTCAACTTGTGCTCATATTTGCTCTTGGTCCATCAAGCACAAAGTCTACTACGTAGATTTTATTTGTTCCATTTGTTTGGCCTTGTAAATGTATCGGCCCATATTTTGCTTATTTGGTTTCATTGCTCAGCCCAAATCTGTCTTTCATCCGTATTTCTCTTAACTTGGGCCTGTAGTCTTGCAATCATAATCTGCCTTAACCCATTAATACCTACCAAATTCAAACCATACGTAAATACCCGTTTTACGCTATAAAAATAATATTTCAGTTATCAAATCCGGAAATTATTAGATATATAACAACTAGCTCAAATAATGCAATTTACGACCGTAAAAATATATAGTTAAGGAGTATAAATACAAATAAATATCGTCTTATCAAATTCCTCCACACTTAGCTTGTTGTCGTCCTCCACAATGACAAAACTTTAGCTATAGATAGACTGATTAACCTCAAAGATTTTAGACTAACCAAACAAGTTTATCGACGACAAGCTAAAACATTTTTAGAAATAATTCTTATAAGTTAGTAAAGTTAACGGAAAACATTTCAAGTTAGATTAGGAAGTAACGTATACAAAACTTACCCTCCACTCCAAACTATACAACTAATTAATTAACCAACATAAATATTTTAAACCGCTTCTAAATTACAATTACAAATAAATTCATAACAAGACACTCGGTCCAACTACCTTCGTGCGCATGTGCAAGTGTATTGACTCATAGATGCGGGTTTGGGCAATTTAAGATCGTAATGGGAAATTTACTTGCTGTACATTTAGTATGAGGATCGTTCTCCCGAGCATTCAAGTGTATCCGTCCCTCAATGAAACTACCACCAGTATCATCAACACAAATTCACTTCGTTTATTTTCTTTTTCATATTTTTTCTTTTTTATTTTCTTTTTATTTTATTTTCTTATTCTTTTTCATATCATTTTCTCAACATCCTCCAACTTCCAACGTTCGTAACCGTCTATCCAATGACCCTTGTAGCGAGCTTTCGACCAATGGATCCCGCCCATCCGGACAAGTCATTAGGCATTCTCCCAGTACAATGACTGCGTTCCCCTAAGGATCTAATTACTCGAGCCACTGGATAGAAATTTGTTTAAATGAGGTCAAATAATCTCCCTAAAGCCCTGTTTAGGAGTCACCTATGAAAGTAAATTAAAGACCAGCTTACACCCACACACTAGAGTCAATGAAAGGTGTAAATAAAGGTAGCCAAATAAGTGCTTTATAATTCTAATTGAAGGAGACTTAAAATATGTATGTCACCTAATTAATTAATCCAAGTTCATAACGGAGGAAAAATTCACGTATACACGACCTCAAAAAATATATTTTAATATCTATAAATGTAAGTGAAAAATAACTTTTAAGTTAGTATTTTTTAAAAAACAATGTTAATTAGGTTAGAGCTTGTCGTCGACTCTCTCGTCTTAATATAGTCCAAGTAAACACAGGGGTTGTAACTTTTAAAACTCAATTTGGAAACTTCAGCAGCATCTCGTTTTAAAGCTTAACAAACACAATATTTTCAAAAAGTTGAACAAATTATATGAAACATCAAGCACCATATTTAAACACACTACAAGAAGAGTAGTCATTTGACATACTTGACGCAAACCAGAGAGCAAAACTACATCAATTTTTTTAATTGAACCCAAAATTTAAGCTTGTCTCTCCCCCACACTTACACTCGACATCGTCCTCGATATCGAAAAATGGACATCGAGATTAACAAAAAGAATGAGCATATATATAAAAATAAGAGGGAAGAGCACTTAGCAGATTCAAATGAAGCATTCACAACAAGACGCTTTAGCTTTTTGTTAACGTCCTGTCAAAACCAGCCTAGTACGATGCCAGAAGTAGTAGCACATATCGAGAAGGGAATTGTCTTTGTGATTGTTCCAACCCCAGCCTCAAGACTTCCTTCTTGTACTCGACTTGTGACCAGAGAAGATAGCAAGGCAGAAGTAGCATTACGCATCCACAATCCTGCAAAATAAAACCACCTGACCAAGATCCGTGAAATATAGAAGCAATACCCGTAAAAGTCAGCAGTGAAACTTTTTATTTTTGAATTTTCCTAATTTTTTGTGCAACCGACACTATTAACAACCCCCTACAAAGGTTGCGAAACTCGGGGAGACACTTAAGCCGACTCGACTAAGTAACTAATAAAACATAAAAAAAAAATTAAACGCATGAAAACAATAAAAATAGAAGCTTGGAAGCGCCTTAGTTAAGGTCGTAGCTCGACGTATACTTCTAATATCCCCAAAAATTTCATGCCATCTCAGTAGCCATTTCCAACATTTTTCCCTAACCGGCATTGTAATCAACTCATCCAATTACCTTAGCCCCTATCAAGTTGTAGACTATGGACTTCACAGTTCCTAGAAACTGTCACCAACTTCCAGCAAATATGGCTTAAAACTTCAAATAGCTCCTACCCCACACTTCAATTCAATTAAGAGGGCATAAATGATAAGTGATAGCGGAGATATAGTAAAGCAAGTGTAAAACAGAAAGCAAGTAGTTAGCTAGGCTACTAGTTCCTGCAAAAAAAACGTCACTCTACCTAATGTTCGTTCCCAAATATGCACACTCTCAAAGTCTTAACATTCATATCAAATACCATTATCAATCTCCAAATCTCTTCCTGTGAGCAATCTATCAATTAACCAACTCCGTAAGTCCACTGTTCCTAAACTCCATATATCTCTACCTTGCCGATCATTATTAACAGCAAGTATAAATAGGACTCTCCATTACTTCTTAGCTTTAGATTGGTAAATGTACAACAAATTTTCATAGATTCAGCTCAACAATATCAACCTATTGTCCGAAGAATACTCAAAAGTAATTTTGATCAAATAAGAGTCCTAAAATATGATTTTCCCGATCCAAATGACACGAGTGCCCCTCTCCCGGCTAGATTTATGAGAAGACCTCTGTTCCAACGTCTTGGCACGCGGGTGAGAAAAACACTATGGGAGAAGCTCTTAGAAAAGTATTACCTCGAAAAGCCAGAAGTGACACTAAAAAAAAAAAGGTCAATAACATGTCATTCACTTCAAATTCCACCAAAACAAAAATTGGCTCAAATAAATTCAGCCAATGTAAGGCTAATATTAAAATTTGCAGCATACAAGATGATAAATTATTGATCAATTTCAAACAAAAACCATGAAGGCATGCAAAAACCTGTAACTAAAGCATGTACTATCAATATAAACTACATAAAATTCCTGAGCGGATTCAAACATGGGACGAAGCAACGCAAACAACACACACAAAATGTTAGAAAACACGTCCTTTGCGAAACAATATTACTCCTACAACATATCCAGCCAGAGAAAACCCAAAGTACATATATAAACGAACGTTACTGTCAAATTTACAAACTACAAAGAAAATTAATTCTAACAACAATCTCCCCGGCAGCGGCGCCAAAATTTGGTACGTGTCGTTTGCGCATCCAAATTAACAATTTATTTACCTATCTTAACCTCAAAAATATAAACATAGTAAATGATAAGTAGGGTCGATCCCACGGAGAGAGTGGAAAAGCTAATTAATTAGTCAGTAATATTTATTTACTAACTAACATATATACTATTATTTACGGCTATTAACTTATTTACGATAAATGGGGTTTTATTTGTGATTCTAATAAACTAACGTAACTAAGTACTAACACTAGTATAAAAACTCCATACGGTGGCGGTTGTAAAAGGCATTTCGCGGCGGTTTTTCAAAATAAGGGTCCGACATATATCACGGCGTCATTTATTTTTTATGTCGGTTGTGTGGAAAATATCGGTATACTTCCCTTTAAAATTTTCGGATTATAATGAAATTATAACTATATGAATTTCTAGTCATAAAAGAAATTGCATAATATAAAACAAGAGATTAAGAAATAACCTTAGGTCCTAGCAAAAGGCCTAAGAACAAATATCAAAGTAGGTATTCTCCTAATCGTGACACCCAAGATGGTTCAAGAAATGCTTTCGTCGTGCTAGAACGAATACCCAAAAATTACTTTTAATTTTGTGTGTATAATGATGATCAATATGAAGATGAATAAGAGAGTTAAAATCAGAATTTTTCTTCCTCTTTTTCACTTGTGTGTGCCGTGAGATGTAGGAGTGATTAGGGTTTTTATTTTTCTTTTTCTCTTCTTGTAGCCGTGAGATACAAGAGCCAAAAGAAAAAAAACCTAGTTTCCTTATTTCACTCAACCTATATTAGGCAGTTAGCATATCATTTAATATGTACATAATATAATATGTATTCTAATTATTACTAGTAATGGACCGTTACATAAACCGAGTAATGCCGGACCAATACACTATAATAATATCGTGTAATACATATCCGCCAACTTAAATATAACATTTTATATTTAGTTTAGACCAACATTATATACATTGATTAAATATAACATTTTATATTCAATTACCAGCTAACATTATTTAATCGTTATTAAATAATCGTATCATCATCACATTTGACTAACCTTTTAGTCAAATACATCGACTAACCTTTTAGTCATTTAATAAGGCATCAATATGATTATTTTCTCAAATAATCACAGCTCTCAAACACATCCTTTAGGTGTGACTTTTAGGGATCAGTTGATCACCGCCATTTGTATGACAATAACGTCAAACTTATCTAGCAAGCCAACCGTTATCGATAAACGTTAATCAACTGATTATAATACAAAGTATACCCTGTGAACCTTAGCTGTTATCACACTAACTGTGGAGGACACTAGCTCCAACAATCTCCCACTTGTCCTTACAAGTGTATGTGCGATAACCGATTCTCATATCCTTAAATTTCTCCCACTCAATGTAAAACAATTTGCAAAGTCCGCATTCACAAAGGTCGTATTTTACAAGTGATCAGTATCAAGAGTGGTTTTCCCGACTAGAGAGTAACTCAACTGATAAACGAATCATTATTCGAGCATGGCCATGCATTTCAGTTACTACTCCTTGAGTGGCCCTGAGAAATAACAAAACCTGATAAATGGTTGGATATTTTCCTCAACTCAAATCCTGCAGATGTAAGCACAGTATGAAATAACCCAGTAAAAATCTGCGTGGCCTCCTGTTACGGTCGACCGTTAGAAAGAAACCAAAGTCACCCAAAAACTGCCTTAATCTCAAGAGACAGTCGATAGTCTGACAGTCGATAGTCAAAAGAATCGACTCTAGGAACACTATGGACGTCCAAGCCACGACCTGGCACCGAATGTTGTTAAACATTTAGGACTCCATAACGTCGTCACGAATTACAATGTCCTATGAGGTATCCTTATAACTCGTATTTGTGATCGATCAGTCAATAGTTTGACTTATGGCTCGTTGAACCCACCATCAATCGACTTAACAATATAATAGCCAGAATTATCAGCTCATGTAGGCGATTACGTACCAAAACACATATAATGTTATTCAGTTCACTTTGTGGTGTTCAATGTTGTCCATACAATCCACATGAAAAACAAAATATGAAAACAATACGATGAAGTTATTATTAGTATATGAAAAAGATGTATCTAATTCATACAAACAGCTAATACAACTCAGGAACACGTTTAATTCCCATGGAAGTAACGTGCCCTACATGCTTATCATGTCTTAACGGTTTAGTGAGAGGATCTGCTATGTTATCATCCGTAGCAATCTTGTCTATCACTATCTCCTTTTGCTCCACGTAATCTCTGATCATGTGAGCCTTCCGAAGTACATGTCTAGATTTGTTGCTAGACTTAGGCTCCTTAGCCTGGAAGATGGGACCTCTATTATCACAATAGATGGTGATCGGGTCATTCGAACTAGGAACTATAGCAAGTCCTTGTAAGAATTGACGCATCCATATAGCTTCCTTTGCAGCCTCTGAGGCGGCATAGTACTCGGACTCAGTCGTAGAATCTGCTATAACACTCTGCTTGGAGCTTTTCCAGCTAACCGCAGCACCATTAAGAGTAAATACGAATCCAGACTGAGATTTCGAGTCATCCCGATCCGTTTGGAAGCTAGCATCTGCGTAACCGGTTGCGCAAAGCTCAGTCTCTCCTCCATAAGTCAATACCCAATCCTTAGTCCTCCGTAGGTACTTAAGGATATTTTTAACAGTCATCCAGTGTGTTTCACCTGGATTGCCTTGGTACCGACTGGTCATACTCAAAGCATATGCCACGTCTGGACGTGTGCATATCATGGCATACATGATCGATCCTATAGATGATGCATAAGGAATTTGACTCATGCGCTTGACCTCTTCAGATGTCTTGGGTGCCTGAGCTTTACTCAAATGCATCCCAGACGTCATTGGAAGATAACCCTTCTTGGAGTTTGTCATGCTGAACCTTTCAAGAATCTTATCTATATAAGACTCCTGACTGAGTGATAACATCCGTCGTGATCTATCTCTGTAGATACAGATTCCCAATATACGCTGTGCCTCGCCCAAATCTTTCATCTTGAAATGGTTCTTTAACCATACCTTAACCGAAGATAAGAGAGAAATATCATTCCCTATCAAGAGTATGTCATCGACATACAATATCAAGAAAACGATTTTAGTCCCACTCGACTTGACATATAAGCATGGTTCCTCAACCGATCGAGTGTAACCATTTGCTTTTATGACTTGGTCGAAACGATGATTCCAACTCCGAGAAGCTTGCTTAAGTCCATAAATGGAACGCTTAAGCTTGCACACTTTCTTAGGATTTTTTATGGTCAATGAAACCTTCGGGTTGTACCATGTACAACTCCTCCTCCAAATAACCGTTTAAGAAGGCGGTTTTCACGTCCATCTGCCAAATTTCATAGTCATGAAAAGCGGCAATCGCTAAGATTATCCGAATGGAACGCAGCATAACTACGGGTGCAAAGATTTCATCATAATGCAATCCTTGCACTTGAGTGAAACCTTTTGCCACTAGTCCTGCCTTATAGGTATCTGGTTGTCCCTCTACGGAATGCTTTATCTTGTAAAGCCATTTGCACTGAAGAGGCCGAACCTTATCAGACAAATCAACTAGATCCCATACGTCATTCTCATACATAGAGTCCATCTCGGATTGCATGGCCTCAAGCCATAGCTTTGAGTCGGAACAGATCATGGCTCCTTTATAGGTAGCGGGTTCGTTACTCTCTAGGAGCAAAAAATCGTCTCTATCGTTCTCCTCGACCATACCAATGTATCTGTCTGGAGGTATGGAGACTCTACCCGATTTTCTAGGTTTCTCAGGAATATTAACCGCAGCAGAAGATGAAGGAACATCTTCTTCCATCGGTTGCTCGGTTGTTGGTTCTTGAATCTCCGACAGATCGAAGGTTCTATCACTTGTCATGTTCTCGAGAAATTCTTTCTCTAGAAACTTTGCACTAGCCGCAACAAAAACACGTTGTTCGGTAGGCGAATAAAAGTAATGACCAAACATTCCTTTTGGATAACCAATAAAGTATGTCTTGACCGATCGCGGGCCGAGCTTATCCTCGTGTCTCCACTTGACATAAGCCTCGCAGCCCCAAACCCGAATAAAGGACAAGTTAGGGACTGTTCCCTTCCACATTTCAAATGGAGTCTTGTCAACAGCTTTAGACGGACTTCGGTTAAGTATAAGAGCAGCTGACAAAAGAGCATAGCTCCACAATGAATCAGGCACTACCGTGTGACTCATCATGGATCGAACCATATCAAGTAATGTTCGATTTCTCCGTTCGGACACACCATTTAATTGAGGTGTTCCAGGTGGAGTTAACTGTAGTACTACACCACAGTTTTTAAGGTGTTGATCAAACTCATTCGAAAGATATTCGCCACCACGATCTGAACGTAGTGCTTTAATCTTTCTACCCAGCTGGTTTTCAACCTTATTCTGGTATTCCTTGAACTTATCAAAGGACTCACTTTTGTGCTTCATTAAGTAGACATATCCATATCTACTCAAATCGTCCGTGAAAGTGATAAAATATCTATAGCCATCTCTAGCGTTGATTGACATAGGTCCACACACATCAGTATGTATGAGTCCTAATAGGTCAGCAGCGCGCATTCCAACACCTTTGAAGGAAATTCGAGTCATTTTGCCTATGAGACATGATTCACACGTGCCAAATGATGCATAGTCAAATGGGGAGATAGTCCCATTGTCAATGAGCTTCTTCACGCGTTTTTCATTTATGTGTCTCATACGGCAATGTCATAGATAGGTTTGATCTTTGTCACCAACCTTTACCTTTTTATTACTCACATGCAATATATATGTGGTTTGATCTAAAACATAAATCCTATTCATGGAAACTGCTTTACCATAAATTATTTCGTTAAAAGAGAAAATACAGCTATTATCCTTTATTACAAATGAAAAACCGTCCTTATCGAGTACGGAAACTGAAATAATGTTTTTAGATAAACTGGGTACATAGTAAAAGTTATTTAAAAATAACTCAAATCCACTCGGGAGTTGGATTACATATGTTCCCACTGAAATGGCACCTACTCTTGCTCCATTCGCCACTCGCAGGTCCACATCACCCTTTTTTAGAGTTCTTACCGCCTCCAATGCCCAGTCTTGTGGCAATGGTGGCACTCCATGTTTTCTTTGCTCTTTGTCTTGCCTTGTGAGCTACTGCTAGTCTCACCAGGCCCACTCTTGCCCTTTCCTGGCTTCTTGAACTTCGGCTTCCCTACAGCTAGGTCGGCCTGAGCCTTGCCCTTACCCTTACCCTTGTTTGCAATCATGAGAACGTCCTGCTTCAGGCTCCCACTCAATTTCAGATCCTTCTCAGTCTGTATGAGAAGTGAGTGTAGCTAATGAGGATTTCTCTTCAAATCATTCATATAGTAATTTGCCCTGAATTGGGCAAAACCATCATGAAGTGAATGAAGCATGCGGTCAATGACCACGCTCTCTTTGATTTTGCAATCAAGTGCCTCCAGTTTTTTGAGATTCTCGATCATATCGAGAATGTATGGGCTAACCGGTTGGCCCTTCTGGAGTTTCGCTTCAAAGAAGCGAGTGGTAAGCTCATACATAACGATCTGCGGTGCTTTTGAGAACTCGTTAGTGAGCGTGGTGAAAATCTTGTTTGCACCTTGGGCAATGAATCGTCTTTGCAAATTGGATTCCATTGAAAAGATGAGTACGTTCTTTATCGCACCCGCCTCCATTACGAAATCACTATAAGCAAGTGATTCATTTGCTCCTACATTGGGGCCTGGGTTAGGCGGTAGTGGCTCAGTCAAGTACTTGAGCTTACCGTCAGCTATGGCAGCATTCCGTAATGAAGCCTCCCAGTCCGCAAAGTTGGACCCGTTATTCTTCAGTCGCGTGTACTGATTCATGTTGTCCATGAACATCTTAAGCCAGGATTCGCGTGCGAGCGTGGCACTTGGCATAGGGGCATCAGCATGTCCAGCCATTTGTTATAACAGTTTTATCGATATAAATGAATGCTACACTGCGAAAAAGGAGATAAAACATAATAAGCATTTTCATCGTTTTAATTAAGTCTAATGCAAAACCGATTAATGCGAAGACTCTTGCATTTATACAATTGACCTCCCTCAAGTATTATATAAATGATCCCAAGACTCAATTTCTGTAAATTGATAAGCTAACTTCTTGGCTAATTCTACTTTTAGAATTCCTGGTCGATAAATTTCCGTAAATTCTATCTTTAGTCCATCATAATCATGAGAAATTACTCGGACTATAATGTTGAGGTAAAATAGGTCAACACATACTACTTATCCAACGTAGAAGGGGTCATATTGAGAGTAAGGTCCTATATGCCTACCGACGAAGAAGGGAGTCATAGCAGTTTTCCCTATAAAGACTAATCTCAATTTTGGGTTTTAGAGGAAGGTCCATCAGCTTTAATTTTATTCATTTAAGTGAACGAATGATCTAGCATTTGAGAATGAATAATTTAAGATGATAGCTTTTAGAATTTTGAGTGACATCTGGATGTCCATGATAATTAACATACAATCTATATGAGTCAATTTTCATGCAATTAAGTAGTAGTAGTAGTAGGTGGTTTGGTTTAGGCGGAATATGATGCACTAACTATCATGCAAAAGAAAAACAATAAGAACGGAAAAATGAAAATCAAAGTACAAAGTCCTAGTGTGGCCTATCCTATCAAAATAGAACAAAAATACACTTTGGAATCCATCCTTATGGACCCTAGAAGCTTGACTTGATGTTCCATCTTGGTCCATGTAGCGGGAGTGAGCTATCCGATCTCCATCTTTGGTCTTCTCAAAAATACAATTTTTAAAAATTACAAAATATAAACCTATTTACATTCTAATTTAAAAATTATAATTAAAGATTACAAAGGGGAGATTCGAGATCTCAAAATACATCAAAGACCATGTTACCATCATTACGATAACACAATCTACTAAGGCCACACTAAGCAATACAAATTACAACCTCTTGTAAAAATACCAAAATAATCCATTCATCCATTCATTCATTCATTCAACAAAATAAAATGCATCAACAAAATAAATTAAACATTCAAGACATAATTCATTAATTATGATGATTAATTTATCCAAACCACCTTTAAAATGATCAAAATTATGTGACAATTCTTTAATTGTACACAACAATTTTAATCAACCATAATCCAATTTAATTCATATTATCGGGTATAACATAAATTAAATTCAACATTATCTTAAACCTTTTTAAAATAATAGGGTATCTATCATTGTGAACTTTTTCACAACAATAATCAACATACATTATCTTTATAATGCAATAAACAAAACAAAAATTTTAAATTTTTTTTTCACTCTTACTGATGAACAGTACCCGTGAACAGTAGCAGGTAAAATTTTTTTTTTTTTTTTTAAATTTTCTCGGTTTTAAAAAAAAACAAAACAAACACAAATTAATCTTTTTAATTTGATCATGCTAATAAAACTAGATCGGTACAAACATTATTCAACATCTAATCATTATTAAACATTGATACAAACTAGATGATTCAAATTAACCTTTTAAAATGAATATCTAAATCATGATTAATCGATTATCAAAATACTCAACTAATCATAATTGTTTTGTAAATTCATACCGAAAAATTTAGCACAATGAATGTTCTTTAACATCCAAAAACAAATTCCATTTTCATTTCAATTTAATCCTCATTAAATCAAAACATCAACTAATTCATTATATTATTATCTTAACACATTAAAACAACAACATATATGAATAAAAAATGGAACCCTAAAAAATAACAATTCACGGCTCAAAAAAAAATTCTCGGCTGAAAAAATTACAGCAACTTTTTTTTTTTTTTTTTTTTTAAAAATTATACCAATCATTTATTGAAAAACATATAAAATAATTTCATAGCCTAAGGCTCTGATACCACTTGTGTGAATTATCGGTATACTTCCCTTTAAAATTTTCGGATTATAATGAAATTATAACTATATGAATTTCTAGTCATAAATGAAATATATCGACTAACATTTTAGTCATTTAATAAGGCATCAATATGATTATTTTCTCAAATAATCACATCTCTCAAACACATCCTTTAGGTGTGACTTTTAGGGATCAGTTGATCACCGCCATTTGTATGACAATAACGTCAAACTTATCTAGCAAGCTAACCGTTATCGATAAACGTTAATCAACTGATTATAATACAAAGTATATACCCTGTGAACCTTAGCTGTTATCACACTAACTGTGGAGGATACTAGCTCCAACAGGTTGTACAACCGCCATAATAGATCTCTAAGTGGCGGTTGTCAATTATAACTGCCATTAAAAGTTTACATAAAACAACGGTTAAGAGTGCATAACCGTCACTATAGGTTCTTTATAATGGCGGTTATTAATGAAAACCGCCACAATAAACATTTCATTGATATCAGTAACGTTGGTTTCACGTAAAGAGCCGTCGTTAATTTAAGCTATAGCGTCGGTCATAGGATGAAGGACCGTCATTAAAGGAGTATTTGTTTGGCGGCAAATTATATTATTACGGCGGTTGTAGGTGAAGAACCGCCATCTTTCAGCTGAATATTTTTTCGCGCATAAAATTGAAATTGTTTACTTTTCACGTCGTATTTTGAGAAACCGTCGTAATATATATTTTTTTTAAAAAAAAAAAATTCTACGCCAATTTTGGGAGCACCTCCACCCAAATTTGCTAATTCCAAATATTATCATTGAACAAATAAACCTGCGAATCAAAATATAACCACCAAAATAATGTTCCAGTCTACAAATTTACATCCATTTCATCTCATCCAACAAAACATCAACATCAATATCACCAAATATACATCCAAGTGTAGCGGCATCAATATCACCAGACATACACACCTTAGTTAATAAACTAATTAAGTTACATATTATTTAAATATTTGGTAGCCCACACTTCTTTAATCTCATCAATATCATCGAGTGACATGCTTGAATCTGCCATAAGCTATATTTAACAAATATAGATCAATTAGTAAGAATATAAAAGTTAAGACTAAATAAATAAGCTATAAGAAGAACATAAACAAGGAATACCTTCTCAAAATCTTTCTCCTTACCCGTTGAGTAGTAAAACGTTATGTTATACATCCACTTCCTGACATAATAACCACACTCGTAACCTTTTGGTTGTTGAGGACACTAGAATTTATAGCAAAAATATTGTATTACTTATATTATATCTTAAATGTAATTGTAATTTAAAATTATGTACAATATAAAAAAAATTTAAATTTTACTTACCTTAATAACTTTTATGATAAGTTTACTATTAGCGAAGTTACGTCTTCCGCCTTGAGCGCAATGTAATATCCAAGCAACATGAAACCTTCCTTTTATGTCCAATTTCTTTGATGTTTTTTGGTCAGAATCCAAAATATAAATAGTATTTATCCCCAAGCATGTAACAATCAACATCTGCATATAAAAGTTCATAGTTAGAATACCTTACTATATCATATATTATTTAAATAATAAATCAAATCAAATATAATAATTACCCCTCATAAAATGCGCCCATGATATAATTCTTTTCATCTTGAATCTTCCACACATGTGCTATATAATCTTCACATTATCGATGATTATGCATATATTCGTTAAGTTTCACCGGATACATGTATCCAACTACTTTTGTTGCTTTGATTTCAGTGGCACAATTATATAGGAAACTACATTGATTATATGAAAAATGATCGGTGAACCAAAGATTGATACATTATTAAACAAGTGAATTCTGTCCAAAATATTAAGTACTATAAAGAGTTTTACATACATTCCCCATATTTGAAGTGAATTCTGTCCAAAATAGGTACTACCTTAACAAGTGAGTATTGCTTAGAATTTACGATAGCAGTGGTGAAATATACACGAACCTCTTTCTATATAAAAAGTGTCGTGACATGGATTGACGATGGGATACGAAAAATAGCTTTAATCTTTCTAATTAAGGCACGCTCAACTACTTGATTAACCTATTGGAAACACTTTTACTAACACAATATTGCCACAATCAGAAATAATCCTATCTAATACAGTAGCACCATTTTGATTTTCGCATTCGTAACTAATACAGTAACATCATTCGTAACTAATACGAGTATCCTATGTTGATAGGTAAGGCAATTCCATTCTAGAGAGTGATGACAACTTGATGGGTACACCCTTTCCAAGTTTGTTTTTTTCACTCGTAAGATTAGTGAATCGGACATCTGGCCAGTGTGACAATTTATTTAAGAGACAAATGAAGGATAAGGGTATATACTTAAATAAAAGATAAACAAATGAAGGAGACTAATCAAGTACGTACTCAAATATTAGGTATTATCACATTTTTAATTTCACTCTTTCCACTTTGAATATTTTTTTATAAGTTTTATTATAACTTTTATGTATGTTTGGACATTGAATTTTGGCCCGATTGTTGTTGACAAACTTGGATACATATAAATATGGAATTGATCGAATGATTGATACTTTAGAAAAAAATTAGATTAGTTGTCTACTCCTCTTTTCTCCTTTTGTCTAGCAAAAAATCACCTATGTGTTCTTCAATTCTCCCTCTTGTTCAAATTTTGGACACAACTTCTGAAAGCAATCAATGTGCTTAATCGTTCAAGCAAGAAAAAACAAAGCTTCTAGCACAGGAAACTAAAATAATGTTAACTTTCTTGCTTTAATTAGTTATCTTACAAATTTCATTATACTAGTTTCAAAATAAGTGATACACACCATCAATCAACTAATAACTAACCAAAGTTTTAACGGAATAGGAACCCAAAAATAAATAAAAATCAATAACGAAAGTCACTTTGGGACTACTTTGTAAGTCTCAAGTTCTCAGATGCGGTCTCAAATTTGCGGGCGCTTTTGGCTATCCCTATTTGTTGCTATTCCGATCGCAAATCAGCAGAAAGCAACCATTGTATAACCCTTATTGAAAACGCAAGAGATTAAAATTGGGATATATTTAAATGACCTTTTACAAATTAAGTGTAATTATATATATATTCATTTCAAGAACACGATCAACGCATACGGCCGGGAGACGTCTTCAAATTTACCCATTACACAATAAGCAAGCTAACAGTAGAAAACTCAAACAACCCAACATCTAATGCAATATAGTTTATCAAATTAATATTTTACTGAGGAGTGTAGTGAGGAATTGGGGGATAAATTGAAGAAGCCTTTCCCGGATCACCAATTTCCATTATAGTTTATCAAATCAATAGAGTTTATCATATATAATCTCAGAAAAATGCAATAATTTATATAATATAACAACAATCAACAGAATGATGTAAATAGGATGCTACTTTGTATAATTTTCATAAAGATGAAAGCTATAATTTAAAAATCGACAATAAAATTACCTTTGATGTTGTTATTGCTAACGCAGGTCGACGGAGTTCGTGGTTGATGGTGGAGGTACAGTTGATGGTGGACTTAGTAGAGGTTGCGTGAGTAACGGTTACTAATGGATGGTGGTGTGAGCAGAAGCGTGTAAACGGTTGAGGCAGAGTTGTGGAGGCATTGTCGATGGTGGAAGCAGTAGAGGCGTTTAGATGGAGGTGCTATTAAAAATAATCAATTGGGTGAATACTAAGGGATGCAATGTGAAGGGGTTGGAGACGTAATTAGGGTTTTTGAATTGATTCAGTATTTTGATGAGATACTAATAGAGGGTTTTAATTTTAATGTTATAATAATGTCGGTTAAATTTACAACCGACACAAATAGATTATGTTTTCATGGCGGTTGTAATTACAACCGACAGAAATAAATAGATGGCGGTTTTTTCTGGAAAAAACATTATCATTTATCATTATATTAAGCATCGTTATTAACGTCGGTTAAGACAAACAACCGCCACAATATACTAATGGTGGCGTTTCTAATTTGAAACCCCCATAAATAATGTTCATTTTCGTGTCAGTTCTTATTTTAATCCGCCACAAAAGACTTTCTACACCATAAAAATTAGTTTCCCGCCAATATTTTCGCCTTTTAGTGGCGCTTTTTTTTAACCGCCACGAAAACTGTGTCATGATATGGGTTTTTTCTACTAGTGTAATATCTAAAAGTGAAGTTGAATACCCGATTAAGCACGAATTCTCATGGTAATTTTAGCTTGTCAACCGATATTTATTTACGTCAACTCTTTAATTTATTTATAGATTAATTGCGAAACTCAAAATAACAAGAATTCCCTATCTTCTCTTAATTACAATCGACCTGAACTAAGCCTAGACCGATTCTAAACTAACCGACGAATGTAAGTTTGTCACACCCTACTAAAGACCAGATTATAAGCATTATTGAACCAAGAAGACGTCATTAATCCAATTAATCATTTAAGTGTCGTCACTACCTAATTAATTAACTCACCAAATATTACTCCTAACTTAAACTAACCCCAATTTGCAGAGATTAATTAAAGCTAGTCGCTACTCGTATTATACAACTCGAACTAAGCCAGAATCATATAATTAGCAAACGTAACAATTTCAGACAATAATAAGATAACAAATTATACACTGAAATTGGAACTTTATATCAAGATGAGTAAAATATTGGATATAAATAACTGAAGATTATAAACAACCAACGGTTTTCAAACACTAAAATTAATTAACGAATTCAATCAATAAATTAGGTACAAGAAGAATAAGAAGAACTTATATAATTTTCCGGAATCCGCAACTCGACCCTCGGATATCACGCCTCCGATCGAACCGGAATCCACCCATACTCGGACGTGTACTAAGACGCCGTCCGAGAACTGCTTCAATTCTAATTGTGACCCAAATGATTGAACCGTCATTCATTTAGCTCATCTTTCTCTATAAAATATATGGGTATCCACCTCCCTTTTCTGATATTGAGACGGGTATTTATATACTTGTATTCGAATATACTGGATAGATTTTGTGATTAAAATATGAGAAAGAGGATAGAGTTTCAGAATTTGAGACTGTGTTGAGTTCCATCTCCATTTGGTTACCGACCGTCTTTCCCGCAACTTCTGGTTGTGTTCCTCTACTTGTGTTCTTTGCTTGTTTCCTGTGTTCTTTGGTTTTGGACTTGGCCCACGTGCTACTCTCAACTTGTGCTCATATTTTCTCTTGGTCCATCAAGCATAAAGTCTACTACGTAGATTTTATTTGTTCCATTTGTTTGGCCTTGTACATGTATCGGCCCATATTTTGCTTATTTGGTTTCATTGCTCAGCCCAAATCGGTCTTTCATCCGTATTCCTCTTAACTTGGGCCTGTAGTCTTGCAATCATAATCTTCCTTAACCCATTAATACCTACCAAATTCAAACCATACGTAAATATCCGTTTTACGCTACAAAAATAATATTTCAGTTATCAAATCCGGAAATTATTAGATGTATAACAACTAGCTCAAATAATGCAATTTACGACCGTAAAAATATATAGTTAAGGGGTATAAATACAAATAAATATCGTCTTATCACTCATACTCGATAGAGTTACCTCCCCATATAATCAAAGAAATACTACAAGAGGGGAAATGGGCATCAGTCATAGAAAACACTGAACCTATCAACGTAAGGACCGAACTAGAATCCCGAGAACTTAGGATAGGGACGACCCTAAATCCGACTGAGAGGGCCAGCTTCGTAGACCTTCTACACGAGTTCAAAGACGTTTACGTTTGGCCTCACAAAGACATGCCAGTGATCGACAGGGATATCGTAGAACACCGAATTCCGATCAAGCCAGGTTTCAAACCCGTAAAGCAGAAGCTCCGCTGGATGAGGACTGAATGGGCTCTTAAGATCAAAGAAGAGGTCGACAAACAATTCACGGCTGGATTCATCAAAGTCTCTGAGTATTCTAACTGAGTGGCTAACGTAGTTCCGATACCCAAAAAGGATGGACGAATCCGGGTTTGCGTTGATTTCAGAGACCTAAACAAAGCAAATCCCATAGATGACTTCCCTCTACCGCATATCGACTTATTGGTAGATAACACAGCAGATCACGCATTGTTATCTTTCATGAATGGGTATGCCGGGTATAACCAAATCAAAATGGCCGAAGAAGAAATGCATAAAACAGCTTTCGTCACTCCATGGGGCACGTACTGCTACACAGTTATTTCCATTTGGACTAATTAATGCTGGAGCTACATACCAACGTACCTCAACTACGTTATTTCATGACATGATGCATAAAGAAGTGGAGGTATACGTAGATGATATGATTGTCAAATCCAAAGACAGGAAAAGGGCATATCGATAATCTTTGCAAGTTCTTTCTCATATTGCGCAAATACAACATGAGACTCAACCCTCAAAAATGTGCATTCGGAGTAACTTCATGCAAACTCACAGGACACGTTATCAGTCAGTGGGGAATAGAAATTGATCCATCCAAGATCAAGGCCTTAATCGAAATGCTACAACCCCATACAGAGAAGAAAGTTAGAGGTTTCCTGGGCAAAGTACAATATGTGAGTCGGTTCATATCGAAACTCACTATGATCTGTGAACGTATTTTCAAAAAGCTAAAGAAAACAGATCATACCATGTGGGATGATTATTGCCAAAAGGCATTCGACATAATCAAAGAGATATTAGCAAAACCACCAGGGTTAAAGCCTCCCTAACGAGATCAACCTCTTGGTTTATATCTCACAGTCACAAAAACGGCCATGGGGGATATCCTCGCATAAACCGGCGGGAAAGAAGAAAGAACCATATACTACCTTAGTAAGAAGTTCTTAGAATATGAGTGCAAATACACACCTCTCGAAAAGACATGCCCCCTCTTGTGTGGGCAACAAAGAAGCTATGTTATTACATGCTTAGCTACTCGGTCAAGGTGTACTCCAAAATGGACCCCATCAAATACCTCTTCGAGAAACCCGTCCTCAACGGATGTCTAGCAAGATGGACTTTAATGCTCTCAAAGTTCGATCTCAAATATATACCTCTAAAAGTCATAAAAGAATGTGCCGTCGCTGAGGTTTTCGCAGACAATCCTATCAACGACACTCAAACAATAGATATGTGGTAATTTCCAAATGAGGATACATTACAAACTTGTATAGACTCCTGGGACCTTTACTTTAATGGTGCATCAAATTAAAGAGGGTTCAGAGTAGGAGTGTTGCTCATTTCTCCTGAACGCGAGCATATACCACTATCTGGCAAACTCGACTTCGAGGTGACAAATAACGCAGCATAATACGAAGCTTGCCTTATTGGTTTACAAGCGGCAGCTAGTCTAGGCATTAAGAATCTTCGAGTTCATAGAGACTCCTTCTTGATAGTCAACCAGGTCACGGGATCATGGAAAATTTGAAGTGAAAGTCTAGCACCCTATCAGGCAAGGATAGATCAAGTTGCCTAGTTCTTTGATCAATTCACTTATCTACATCTACCTCGTGAAAAGAATCAATTTGCAGACGCTCTTGCGAAACTTGCAGCCTTGATCAACATGCCAAACAACATGATCAACATGCCTTTGTGCATCGAACGACGGTCAGAACCGGCCTATGTGTACCTACTCATCGCTACCTACCCACCAGAGATAGATAAGAGGGGACAACGCTCCATACACTTACTAGGCTCTCAATACCTCCTTCTGCAAGGAGAATTGTACAGAAGAACACCTCTTGGTGTCGTCTTGCATTTCCTTGATCGTTCACATGCACAAGTAATGGAAGAAGTACATGATGGAGAATGCGGTCCTCACATGAGCGGACCCATGATGGCAAAGAAAATCACACGTCTAGGATTGTATTAACTACGTCAGACACTGCCACAATTGCCAAATCTTTGGGAATGTTCAACATGTTCCTCCCTAATTCCTTTACACCATGGCCTTTCCTTTGCCATTTTGTGCTTGGGGAATCGATATCATCGGAAAGGTCACCCCAGCTGGAACAGGAGGTCACTATTTCATTTTGGTAGCTATCGACTATTTCACCAAGTGGGTTGAAGCAGCATCCTACACTAGTCTTACTGCTAAAAATATGGCAAAGTTCATACAAACCAATATCGTCTGTCGATATGGTTGCCCACATGAAATCATCAGTGACAATGGATCACACTTCCAAGCAGAGACTGAATAGTTGCTAGCCAAATACAAGATCACTCATCATAATTATTCACCTTATCGACCTCAAACTAATGGCGCGGTGGAGGCAGCTAACAAGAATGTCATTACAATCCTCAATAAAATGATCGACAATTACCGTGATTGGTCAAGCAAGATACCCTTCGCGTTATTGGGCTATCGCACTTCAGTTAGGATACCCATTGGGGCTACTCATTTCTATTTAACCTATGGAAGAGGGATAGATATGATGAACTCGTCCTCTTGTACGAACGAAAACTGCATGCAATACATAATGTACAAACATACCAAACATGTATCAAACGAGCATTCAACAAACGAGTTAAGACCAAAAACATCAAAGAAGGGGATTAAGTGCTCAAGTCAGTCAGAGCTCTATTACCTGTCGATCCACGAGGAAAGTTCAAACCTAACTGGGCTGGGCCTTTCTTGGTCAAATATGTATTCTCAGGGGGTGCAGTTAAAATCATGGACCTAGACGGAAATGAATTTGTTAACCGTACCAACCTAGACCAGTTGAAACGATACTACCTTTAGCATGCACTAGGAAACGCACCTCGCGCAACCCCATGTGTCGCTCATGCGACACAGAATAAAACTGGCCTGGGGTTGAACTTAATGTCGCTTTGCTCTTGCGTTTTGACATTTGGATAATCCTCATGTCATCAAATCAATCGAATTTCCAGCTCTTGCTTCGAACAATTATGCTTTTTCATTTCTCGAACTACGCACATGGTTTGATTTTATTTTTCTAATGAATATGTAGGCAATCCTTCACAGGATTCAACTCAGCTATTATTTTGAAATGTGAGTAGAAAGACATTTGCATTTACACTTGAATTTCGACAAGAATAATAAAGAAAAAAAAATTCATTAGTTTCTTAACTAGCGCAAATCTTTATTCATGGTCTAAAAATAATAATAATATTTCATATACAAAGAAATGCTGAAATAAAAAGCTAAGGGTAGGGTTCTAAAAATCCCACCATCTTTTATTAAAAACTCAAAAATAATAATAATACCACATAATAAAAAACTGACTAAGGCTATTCCTTCATCGTCCCTTTGCCTTCGTCATGTTTCTCACAGTTCTTGTCCCGACCATGAGGGGGCGCTACTGCGTCACCTCAGACCTAATCACTAACGATCTTTCTCGAAGTCTAGCCTTACCGTGTCTATCAATCACTACCCTCGCAGCAAGATTAGTTCTTGACCTCTTCGCTGGATGCATGACTAGGAATCCGGCTTCCTCCTCGCCTTCAGTCAAGTATTTCGACCTCTCCTTACCAGATTCATAAATCTTGCAATCCACAGGCTCACGCTTTCTTAGCTTCTCGCGCTCTTTAGGAGTACTAGCTCTCCTCCATCGCAGATATGAGTCAGATACCCATAGGAAGCCAACATGAGATGGTATGAACCACATGTTCCTTTGCACCCATATAGTTGCCCACTCCCTACAAGACTCTGCGGTATGAGCCAGGGCAGTCTGGGAAATGGTATCAAGTTTCGGGATCCTCTGCCTAAGACCCACTTGCCGGACCAGTCTTTCCGGAAATATACATACCATGAATTCCAAGTAAGGAACGCGAAGTGACCGAGTCGGATTCAACGACGATACCCCAGTCACCGACCTAAGGTGACACCATGGCACAGTCCATCAGATCAAAGGGCCACCTTCACCTTTCAACTTATTTTCCCAATAGTTAGGAATTAAGGAGATGTCTACCATATAGAGCCTAGTTCTCATGGTAATGGATCGAGCACGATACCCGCGCACATCAACTGCCGAATCCGCATTACTAATGGAATCCAAACGATTGATCCTTTAACCATATCTGGAGCACGCAAGCCAGAATGTCAAAAAAAAAGAGAAGAACAAAAAAGAGACAAAAATAAAAGAGAAAGAAAACGAAAAAAAAGCACATATTCTTACTTGCAAGACGACGGGACTCCCCAGATAGGGAAGCTCGCGGTTAGCTATTATATTATCAAGGCCAAGGATAATCTCTCCTAGGCAAAGACAAGCTGGGCTCTTGCGCAGCTCCATTTGCTCCACCAAGCTCAAGAAAAGGGGGTCTCCCCTCATCTCCTTGTTAATGTGCCTTTGGAAAATGTAACCATGCAAAAGGCAAAATCCAAAGGCCCTGCGCCTCGCAACATAGGATAAAGAAGGGTCTTCCCTATTTAGTAATCGATTCAAAAAATCATGCATGCGAAGACCCTTTGAGGTCACAAGACGGTCTACCTCAGCTTTGGTCAACCCAAGGAGGTCCCTAAATTTGTTCTTATACCCTTCGGAGTTAAGGGGTATAGCTGGAGCATCTTGTGGGTCCCACCCCCCAATGGCAACTATTTCTTCCGGGAAAGGACAAATATCGCCTCCAGGAAAGGCAAATACATTTAAATTAGGGTCCCAGTACTCAAGACAAGCATCTAGGAAGGGCCTTACTACTTTCACTAATTTCAAGCTAAAGATCGTCCCTAGGTTGTAGGCACCCATATCATGTTTCTCAACATGGGTAAACTCATTTGCCCATTCTTTTATGTTGCAAGTTTTTTTTTGTGATTTGAGAATTTTTATGTGAGAGACGGATTGTTGGAAGAATTGTATGAATAAAATCTTCAACCAAGCTCGCTATATATACTATTCGTCTTTTCCTAATTTTAATCGAGGTCTGATCAGCCCAAGAGATGATGCAGCAACAGCTGCGCCCTTTCGAAGAGTTGCAGCTCTTGTTGCGCCCTTTCGAAGAGTTGCAGCTCTTGTTGCGCCTCTTCCTCAAGCCGTTTATCAGAATTTCCAGCTCTTGCGCCTTCCTAATTCATGTTCGTTTATGATTTCCTATTCCTATAGGATGTGGGCCCAAAAAATATGCCGAGTTACCAATGTTTGGATTTCCTAATCCTAGCCGGATTCGGTTTTCTAGACGATAATCGACATCTTTGCCAGTCACGCACACTTATTCTCTTTTCATTTTCTTTTTTAGGAAAATCATTTCATTTCCCTTTTTCCTAAACTTATATATTTCTTTTCATTTCTTTTATTTTTAGGGGGTTAACCCTCCCCATTGTCGGTCATATTTTTTACATTTCCTTACATTTTTTCGCATTTCATCATAATCATGCATTCATTTCGCACTAGTTTAAGCTACCGATATGCCACATGTAAATTTTTTTTAGTAGATTACTTGTTGTATACTACGTGTAATTTATGTGAATCCTATTCCGGCAGCATGACGGCAGAAACCGTCAGCTACTAAACATGTCTTCCAGCTAACCTACAGGAACATGATAAATCCAACAACAAAGGCACTCAGGCCGTCGTAACACAAGTAAAAAAAATAGGAATATGTTGGAGTAGGTGTCCTCCACAATAGTGCGCCACATAATAAATCTTATTAAGGAATATAATTGGAATATTTATTGACTATATATATGATTAGTCAGTTGATTAACGTAAATCAATAACGGTTGGCTGACTAGAGTTTGACGTTATTGTCGTATGACGGCGGTGATCAACTAATCCCTTTCGGTCACACCTAAAGGATGAAATCCAAATAGTAACTAATTATTTGTATATGATACAGTTAATTAGTCCATTACATATATTCGATACGTACGAGAGTTAATTGTTAGAAATTGAGGTAAGAACTCAAATTCGATTAAGTTTAGTTTTCAATTATGCGATAATTGACTAATAAATTTATATCTTATTTTAATATGATTGTTGGACCAATTTGATAGTTTTGATAATGACATGTGTTTACGTAATAATATGTTTTACTCGATATATCATATGCGTGTAATTGTGTGCTTTAGTCTTATTATAGCTAGCAACAATTATGAGAAGAAAGATCAAAGTTAGGCATAACTTGGATAAAGTTTGTGAGACAAAGTTATAACAACTTCAGGAATAACTTTGGAAGTGAACTTGGAAGTTATAGCTAACCAGGCATAACTTTAAGGAAAATCGCTTCAAACAAGATCTACATTAAATTACACAAGACTCGAGATGGAGGGTCTTTGTGATCAAGATGAAGAGATGATCCGTATACTGAAGATCTTTGTGAAGATTAGATAGTATAGGTCGTCATTCGGTAACTATTCCATTCGAGAGATTTTATGTTCAAAAGTTATAGCTTTAGTCTATGATTTTGAATGATAAAATATTGATGCATGATTTTGAAAATAAAATGTTTTGAAATGTTTTCAAAAGTGAAAGAGTTTTATTTTTTATATTTATCAATTATTTAATAGAGAATATATTTATGAGATTCTATTGGTTAGTAATACAACTTATGGGTTGTCATGCTACCTAGGGTTTCTAATATATTCTATCTCAATTTGTTGTTAACCTAATTGGCCCACCTAGTGTTTGAGCCATCTAGGGTTTCGTGGAAACCTAGTATTGAGCCACCTAGGGTTGCGTGCCTCCTAGGGTTTCGTGAGCTAGAGGATTTCGGCCTCCATAGGTTGTTTCCTTAGTTTACCTAATCTAGGATTCTACTATATCTTTACAACAATATTTTGAGATATTAAGATAAATATATTTCTATAAGATAAACCAAATAATATTTTGAGATAAAGATATTTCTAAAAGATACGCAAATATTATTTTATGATAAGATAAGTATCTTTATTAAATATTATACTAGGGTTTTAGATCTACTATGATTCTTCTACTATAAATACTCATTCACATACAAATTGCAATTTACACGAGATACACGAATTCACACGGCACATCTATTATTTGTATTGATTTTCCAAAATCGTTTTAAAGCAAACCTTTGAGCAAATATTTATTATTTTTAGAGTTTGTTTTTTAAAAGAGTCGTGCATCAATTATTATCAATCGCTTGAGTGAAATACGTTATTGGATAATAGTACATCATTATAAGCTTACAATTCTTTAACGGGAATCTGTGTGAGTTATATTGTACTGTCTTATTGCGTGGATAGTATAGAGTATTAGCGAATACTCACCTTGAGTTATTAACATAGTGTTGATTATACGAGGGTGGTAATTTTGTAATCCGTAGAAGAAAAAGGGTATAAAAATATTCAATCGAGAATAGTGGACGTAGTTCAAACGTGTGAAACTGAACCACTTCAAAAATCGTGTGCCTCCCTCTTATCTCTTTACTTTTCGTTATTTCGTTACTCGCGCTTACTTTGATTAATTAATTAGTTGATTTTAATTCATAAGATCAAATAATTAATTACATATCATATAAATCGAAAAAAGTGGGGCTAGTTTTTAATACTCAATTCACCCCCCCCTCTTTCGTATTCGATCAATAGACTCTACAATTGGTATCAGAGCCTCGTGCTCTTGATTGCCTTACAGCAAGGAGGCTGATCCATTTATCTTTTTATTTTTATTTATTTTCCGCTGCATTTAATTTTATTTTAATGGATTTCAAACATCTGAAGTGTCCCGTATTCGATGGGAAGAACTACAGTTTATGGAAAAATATGATGACCCATTTCATAAAGGGTAACGATTGGGAGTGTCGGCTAATCATTAAGAATGGCCCTAATAAGATCATGCTTGGATTTGTTACTGGCACTTCCATCGAAAAGAAAGAAGATGAAGATGTTGATAAGGAGATTAGAAGAAAGCTGAGGAAAAAATTCAAAGGCTATTAGTCTGTTGCAAAACGGCAATTTTACATAACCCATATGAATTTGATCGTTTCTCATCTAGCTTCTATGCCAAGGAAATATGGGATGGTCTGAGTGGCTTATGAGGGGACAACTGTTGTCAAAAAAGCAACGTATTGCACTACTTATGCGAAAATACGAACTGTTCTCCATGGAACAAAATGAATCGCTTGACAGCATGTCCACTCGCTTCTCTAGTATCATTAATGAATTGAAAAATCTTGGAAAAACTTTTGACTCCGAGGAAATTGCCAGAAAGATCCTTAGAAGTCTATCTAAACGATGGAGACCTAAGGTGACGGTAATTGAGGAATGTAAAGACCTATCTGACCTATCTTATCAAGAGCTACTTGGAACCCTAATGGCTCATGAGATTACTCTTGATGAAGATGCGGCAAATGATAGTAATAGCAAGAAGGTGGCTTTACAGGCCGAATCTAGTGAAAGACAAGATTCGGATCTTGAAGATGAAACAGTGTTATTTGCTAGACGTTTTAAGAAAAAGTTCTTTAACAAACCACAAGGGAAAACGTTTAACAACAACACCAACAAATCTTACAAGAAGCCAATTGAGTCAAAAGGGTCTCTTTCAAGTCGTGGTTGCTTCAAATGTGGGGATAATGATCACATGATCAAAGATTGCCCCACATGGAAGAAAATCAAAGACAAAAATCAACGAGACAAAACCAAGAAGGAATTCAAGCAAGTAATGATGGCTTATTGCTGGGGAGATCTCGACACAGAGGACGACGAATCAGAAGAAGAGGAAGTCGCCAACTTGTGTCTAAGCAACGTCAGTCTTGACCTAATTTCTGACAGTGACAATGAAAGCGAATCCGAGATGTGTCTTGTTGGCAACTCAGATTCAGAACCAGATTCAGAAGATGACGAAGAGGTTAGTCATCTTGAACTTAAAAAGCAAGTTAAGAATTTATCTAAGAAGTCTTTAATTAAGTATTTTGAAGAAGCCTTAGATCATTGTCATGAGCAGAGTCTAGAATTGAAAGATCTTAAAGAACAAATTCTTGATATTGCTGAGGAAAACCAACTTCTTAAGGCCAAAGCTAAAAAGCTCAAGTCTAAAGTTATGGCAACTTCAGCTATAACTTCAGACAAGACAAATGTTGAGAAAGAAGCTCTTGAGTCTAAAGTTATGGCTAATGAAGCTATAATCTCAGAGTTAAAACTCAACATTAAGCATCTTCAAGCCAAAGTTATAGCTAATGAAGCTATAACTTTAGAATTGAAGAAAGTCAATGAGCTTTTACAATCTGAAGCTAAGGCAAAGAAAGATGTTATCCTTGATCACGAGAAAGTAAACTCTTTTCTTTCTCAGCAATTGAAAGATTTGAAGGCTGAATTCTCCCAAGCCAAAAGTCAACATAATGAGGAGAAACTTATCTTGAACAAACGTTTTAATGATTTTCGTGAAAATTTCAAAAAGAACAATCCCTCCAAAGACTTGAATGTAGATCATTCGTTGTGTGAAAAAGAAATTCAGTCTTTGAAGGAATTGCTCCTACATGCACGAATAGTTCATGATAAGTGGGAAGGAAGTCAGAAGGTCTTAGACTTCCTTACCGAACAGTCTAACAATAACATGAAGAAAGGTCTTGGTCATGAATGCTATAGTCGTAGAGACCATGATAAGTGCAAATCCACTCCTTCTGACCGTGATTTCAGAAGAAGGAAGTATGTCAATCTTTCAGAATATCTGATTTGCAATTATTGTGGTCACAACGGTCATGTTAAAGATAATTGTGTCAAATATGTCAACGATAACAAAAATCAAACTGATTTTGTGAAAGAGCATGACGTGTCTAGTGAGTCAGAATCTTATCCTCAACGTGATGAGGTTCGAAACAATGAGTTTAGATGGTTTTATGACATGGCCTTCGATTACACATCTGTACCTTCAAAATCTAAACCTAATGTGAATCAGAGGCAGTCGTCTAAACCTACAGTGCGTCGTAACAATAATCAATATAATAAACCTAGCAAACCCTATCCTAAGAAGAAAAGAATTGTCAAACAGGTATGGGTTAGGAAGGATCAAATATATAGAGTCACTAACCATAAAGGACCCAACTTAGCGTGGGTACCTAAAAGCTGTATTTGATTCTCCTGCAGAAAATAGTGAAAGAAAACAATCTTTGATATCTCGACAGTGGATGTTCGAGGCACATGACTGGAAACAAGAATTTATTTCTTTCACTAGAGCCCTTCAACGGTGGCAAGGTCACCTTTGGAGACAACAAAAAGGGCAACATAATCGGTGTAGGTAAGATTGGTATATCTTCTTCACATGCTATCAATAACGTATATCTGGTAGATGGCCTTAAGCATAATTTGCTAAGTATCTCTCAACTATGTGACAAAGGCAACAAAGTCGTTTTTCATTCAAATGTTTGTCGTATAATAGTTGAAGGAACTAGCAATGTTATCTTAGAAGGTCTACGTAAACGGAACGTGTATATGATTGATTTAAACAAAGTCAATACAAGTTCCTTTACGTGCATGAAAGTCACTGTGGATGATTCATGCTTGTGGCACAAGAGGTTTGCACACATCAGTCCAACGATTTTAAAGAAACTTAAGTCTTGGGATTTAGTTGAAGGTTTACCCTCAATCAAATTCGAACAAGAAAAGATGTGTGACTCATGTGCCCGTTGTAAATAAGTTAGATCTTCATTCAAACCAAAACGAGTAGTAAGTACAGAGCGTCCACTTGAGTTGGTACACATGGATCTATGTGGACCTATGAAAGTTAGAAGCCGCGGTGGATCAAGGTACGTATTCGTCCTAGTCGACGACTACTCCAGGTATGTATGGCCTATCCTTCTATTTACTAAAGATGAAACTTTCGATGAGTTTGTAGTACTAATGAAGCTCGCCCAAAACAAGTATGATAAAAATTTAGTTTCCATTCGTAAGGATCTGGCACCGAATGTGATAATCAAGCATTTTATAGGAATATTGTAGGGAGAATGGTGTAGGACATAACTTTTCTGCACCACGAACCCCACAACAAAATGGTGTCGTGGAACGTATGAATAGAACATTAGAGGACATGGCCCGCCCTATGCTTTTGTGTAGTGGCCTTCCTAAGAGCTTTTGGGCAGAAGCCATAAGTACTGCATGCTATACTGCATGCTATGTGCACAATAGAGCTATGATTAGACCTATTCTCAAAAGGACTCCCTATGAACTTTTAAGAGGGAGAAAACCCAATATAGCTCACCTTCGTTGCTTCGGGAGTAAATGTTTTGTCCATAATAATGGAAAAAGTAATTTGAGCAAATTTGATCCACGAAGTGACGAAGCTGTGTTTGTTGGTTATTCTAATCATAGTAAAGCTTTTAAAGTGTTTAACAAAAGAACGTTGTGCATAGAAGAAAGTGTTCATGTTGTATTTGATGAAGATAGTGTGCTTGAACAAGTTGAACAGAATGAAGAAGAGGACATGAATGATCCAGACTTTCGTCTCTCCAGAGATGACGTGCCAATGAATAATGAAGAAGTTATTGAAGGAATCAATGATGAACTTGATAAATCCGCAAATGACCTTGAACAGAGAACTGAGACAATTGTTGATGATACGAATGTCTCTTCTCAAAACAAGGAAAATGAAACTGAAGGTATAGCTGATGATGCTATAACTTTGAACCAGAACCAAGATGGTGTAACTGAAGTTGTACCAACTTCAGCTATAACCCCAGAGTCCAACTCAGGGGGAACCAATCTTGATTCTGAATCATTTGAGGAAAGTGATAGTTCATCAGACGATGATGAGCCTAGGAACTCTAAGAAATGGAAATATAAGAGTTCTCACCCTATGGATTCGATCCTAGGGAGTTTGAATAAAGGAGTTCAAACGAGGCGAACATTAAATAACTTTTGTTCATTCTACTCTTTTCTGTCTACCATAGAGCCCACCAACATCAAAGAAGCTCTTGCAGAATCCGACTGGATTGTGGCTATGCAAGAAGAGCTTCAACAGTTCGAACGCAATAAAGTATGGCACCTTGTGCCTCGACCTCCTAATCGAACTGTGATTGGCACTCGATGGGTATTTAGAAACAAATTAGATGATTCAGGACTTATAGTTCGTAACAAGGCTCGATTGGTCGTTCAAGGTTATAATCAACAAGAAGGGATTGATTATGACGAGACTTTCGCTCCAGTAGCAAGACTTGAAGCTATTCGCTTGCTCATCGCCTTCGCAGCTCACAAAGGAATGAAATTGTTCCAAATGGACGTTAAGACTGCCTTTCTTAATGGTTATTTGGAAGAAGAGGTTTTTGTTGAACAACCTCCTGGATTTTTGAATAGCAAATTTCAAAACCATGTTTTTAAACTCGATAAAGCTTTATATGGTTTGAAACAAGCGCCTAGGGCTTGGTACGACAGATTGTCAAAATTTTTATTACAAAACAATTTTAAAAGAGGATTTGTCGACAAAACCCTATTTCTAAAATCAGAGGGTTCTGATTTAATTGTTGCTCAAATTTATGTAGACGATATTATTTTTGGTTCTACTAACAATAAATTGTGCAAGTATTTTTCAGATCTTATGACCTCAGAATTTGAAATGAGCATGATGGGAGAATTAAAATTCTTCCTAGGATTGCAAATTCAACAAACCAAAGAAGGGATAAAGATTCACCAACAAAAATATGTCAAGGAGCTAATCAGAAAATTTGGTATGGAGAACGCTCATCCAATGGACACACCTATGGTAACTGACAAAAAGTTGACCTTAGACGAAAATGGTAAGTCCGTAGATGAGACTACATATCGAGGTATGATTGGTTCTTTATTATATTTAACTGCAAGTAGACCTGACATTATGTTCAGCGTATGTGTCTGTGCTAGATTTCAATCATGTCCTAAGGAATCACATATGATTGCAGTTAAACGTATCTTGAGATATTTAATTGGTACATCTAACTTATATTTGTGGTATCCACTTGAGTGTAATTTCAATCTAGTAGGATATTCAGACGCAGATTATGCGGGATGTTCTTTAGATAGAAAAAGTACCTCTGGATTCGCTACTTTTGTGGGACCTTGCATAATAACGTGGGGCTCAAAGAAGCAAAATTCGGTTGCGTTATCCACTGCAGAAGCCGAATATATCGCTGCAGGACTGGTATGTTCTCAACTACTTTGGTTAAAGCAACAACTATGTGATTATGGTGTTAATGTTGGTTGTATGCCTGTTTTCTGTGATAATACGAGTGCTATTGTTATTTCTAAGAACCCAGCTCAGCATTCTCGTACTAAGCATATAGACATTAGACATCATTTTTTGCGTGACCATGTAGAAAAGGGCAACATTAAACTCGAATTTTGTAGTACTGATGTTCAATGGGCTGACATTTTAACAAAGGCGTTAGCGAGAAGACGTTTTGAGATTTTGCGGTTGGAAATTGGTTTAATCGGTAGCAATTAAATTCATCTTATTTATTTTGTGAACCTGCGTGACTGGCTAGATTAAGACGAGATTATATGACTGTGTCCGCATATTTCATTGCTAGTATATTTGTGTTTAATATAATATATTTTACGTGAGTATCTTGCATATTGAGTGTTTTATGGAAATTGAATTATGAACCACATATTTGCCAAAAACCTATCTTATTCACTTTCCAAAATTGAGCAAAATTCTACCCATGTATTTCATGTTAGCCGAAATTCTCAAATAAAATCACCTTACCATATCTTCTTATTTACCAAATTCTATCCTTACCATATCCCCAAAATTAAATACCTAAGATTCCTTTTCCTACCTAAATTCAAAAACAAAAAAAAAAAGGAAAAAAGAGGAAGAGTAGGACGGCACCTCACGTGCACTCCTACAAAAACACAAACACCTTGTATGTCTACCAATCCATCACTACAACGCACCCAACTATTACCCAAACTCCAAAACCCAAACCGAGTCGGGTTCGGTGCTTGAACGTACAAAAGGCGTCGATTAATAAAAAAAAAGGGTACAAGAGGGTGTTCGTGAAGAAATAAAAAAAAAATGGTTCGGTTGTTATGAACCCGAGAGTGGCTGATTTTTCTGTGATTGAATCAAAATTGGATATGTACATTGGTCGTATTATGGAGCGCTTGGATGCGCAGGATAAGAAAATTGAGACGGTTTTGAACACGGTTGTTCAAGCCGTGGGCATGGGTTCTTTGGGCTCAACCCGTGACCAAGGTGGGTCGGGTGTGAGTCATGAGATGAGGACATGGATTGATGGTGTGGATGATCGCCTTGCTAAGTTGGAACGAAATATTATCGATTGTAAGCAAGAGGCGTATAGGCAAAGGGATAGGATGACATTCTTGGTGAGCCAAGGCGGGTCGTTGGTTAAGAGCGGGACGGAGATGCGTGAGGGAATGCGTACTATATACGATGCGACGGAGGCTCTTTCGCTGAAAGTCCGGAACTTTGATGTTTGCCTCACCGCTCAAGCTTCTCATGTGTCAAATTGCCTTGACCGTCTTTCCACTCTTGAGTACCGCACTAGGCCCGGTTATGTCGATCCTAACAAAATCCGTCAACCCAAAATGCCTTGATTTTTCTATCCTTGGTTGTTTTAACTCTTAAACTACTAATCCTATTCGGCCCATTTGGCTTATTTTGACATTGTCTATTCGGCCCAATGGCAACTAACAATATATTTTGTGGTTTGTAGTTTAATCAACATTTGCACTTTATTTTGCTTGATATATATCGTCTTATATTGCGTATTTTGCATATCTATTTCTTGCCTTGACATGTGTTATTCTAGTCGTTTCATGTCTTTGTTCTTGTCTTTTCAATGATGCCAAGAGGGGGAAGAAATGATATGATTTGAGTCTTTGCTTAAGCTTGCTCCTTGTCAAGACTCGTTATCTCTTAAATTCTCTCAAGCTATAACTTTGGCTAAGTTGTTTTGTTCTTGCGATCAAAGTTGCTATAACTTTGGAGTGCTTTGTTGAGGGGGAACTATACTTAGTCACTTTGTTAAGAGAAAATCATATGAGACTTGTCATCATCAAAAAGGGGGAATTTGTTGGACCAATTTGATAGTTTTGATAATGACATGTGTTTACGTAATTATATGTTTTACTCGATATATCATATGCGTGTAATTGTGTGCTTTAGTCTTATTATAGCTAGCAACAATTATGAGAAGAAAGATCAAAGTTAGGCATAACTTTGATAAAGTTTGTGAGACAAAGTTATAACAACTTCAGGAATAACTTTGGAAGTGAACTTGGAAGTTATAGCTAACCAGGCATAACTTTAAGGAAAATCGCTTCAAACAAGATCTACATAAATCTACACAAGACTCGAGATGGAGGGTCTTTGTGATCAAGATGAAGAGATGATCCGTATACTGAAGATCTTTGTGAAGATTAGATAGTATAGGTCGTCATTCGGTAACTATTCCATTCGAGAGATTTTATGTTCAAAAGTTATAGCTTTAGCCTATGATTTTGAATGATAAAATATTGATGCATGATTTTGGAAATAAAATGTTTTGAAATGTTTTCAAAAGTGAAAGAGTTTTATTTTTATATTTATCAATTATTTTAATAGAGAATATATTTATGAGATTCTATTGGTTAGTAATACAACTTATGGGTTGTCATGCTACCTAGGGTTTCTAATATATTCTATCTCAATTTGTTGTTAACCTAATTAGCCCACCTAGGGTTGGAGCCATCTAGGGTTTCGTGGAAACCTAGTATTGTGCCTCCTAGGGTTGCGTGCCTCCTAGGGTTTCGTGAGCTAGAGGATTTCGGCCTCTAGGTTGTTTCCTTAGTTTACCTAATCTAGGATTCTACTATATCTTTACAACAATATTTTGAGATATAAGATAAATATATTTCTATAAGATAAACCAAATAATATTTTGAGATAAAGATATTTCTAAAAGATAAGCAAATATTATTTTATGGAAAGATAAGTATCTTTGTTAAATATTATACTAGGGTTTTAGATCTACTATGATTCTACTACTATAAATACTCCTTCACATACAAATTGCAATTGACACGACATACACGAATTCACACGGCACATCTATTATTTGTATTGATTTTCCAAAATCGTTTTAAAGCAAACCTTTGAGCAAATATTTATTATTTTTAGAGTTTGTTTTTAAAAGAGTCGTGCATCAATTATTATCAATCGCTTGAGTGAAATACGTTATTGGATAATAGTACATCATTATAAGCTTATAATTCTTTAACGGGAATCTGTGTGAGTTATATTGTACTTTCTTATTAGTGTAAGATAGTATAGAGTATTTAACGATACTCACCTTGAGTTATATCATAGTGTTTGATTATACAGTGGGTTGGTAATTTTTGTAATCCGTAGAAAGGTACTAAAAATTATTAATCGAGAATAGTGGACGTAGGTTTCAACGTGTGAAACTGAACCACTTCAAAAATCGTGTGCCTCTATCTTATCTCTTTACTTTTCGTTATTTTGTTATTCGCGCTTACTTTGATTAATTAATTAGTTGATTTTAATTCATAAGATCAAATAATTAATTACATATCATATAAATCGAAAAAGTGGGGCTAGTTTTTAATACTCAATTCACCCCCCCCCTCTTTCGTATTCGATCAATAGACTCTACAATGATTAAATAAGATTTAACTTAGTAATTAATCGTTAAACTACTAAATTAGTTGAGGTTTTAAGATAAAGGTAATTAGTTAATTATTTTTACAAGGAGTTATAAAATAAATTAACTAAGCATTGTGGGACCCATTATATATTGATATAATGGTAAAACATTACTTAAAATGTTAAGTAAAAATTATTCATTTATTTGTGTCATATAATTGTTATATGATCAAATTAACACTTAATTATACAAGATAATTAAGCATATGATTAATAAGTATTTGTGGGACAAATATAAAAAATCAAAATGGATCAAATTAGGCCTCACATGGCCGGTTAGAGTAGTGATGGTAAGGTGATGATGGTTGCTTTTGTTCATGCTCACAAGTCACATGTGATTATGACATGAATAGTAACCTAAAATCATTTCATTCAACACTACACTCTACCACTTTGCATGTGATTAAAATAAGCAAAATAAGAGCCATTTTTGCCTCACCATGACCGGCGATATTGCCTATAAAAGGGCAATATGGTTGTTCATTTTATTTGTTCAATTCTTGCTTGTTTTTCCTACATCTCTCAAAAACCCTTCTTCTCACTAAAACTCTCATAATACTAATATTAACTAAGTATTAATAGTGTAGTAATATATTCTAATATTAGTAGTATAATATCTATCTTATTATCTAGTTAATAATAAGGGTAGATTATTTGGTATCATCTTGGTGCAACTTGAAGGAGGTCTTCTAGTTTGAAGATTATTCTTGTTCCTACCATTTATTAGCTCAAGAACACCTCAATTAGATGGTGTGTCCGAAAGGAGAAATCAAACTTTATAAGATATGGTTCGATTGATGATTAGTCTAACAATGCTTTCTGATTATTTTTGGGGTTTTGCTATCTTGTCTGCAATATTTTCACTAAATCGAAGCACGACTAAAGCGGCAAACAAGACTCCATATGAGATATGGACAGGGAAAGTCCCTTATTTGTCGTTTATGAGAATTTGGGGATGCGAGGCTTTTGTTAAGAATAAGTCTGACGATAAACTCGCACCCAAATCTGACAAATGTCTGTTTGTAGGATATCCAAAGGAATCACGTGCTTATTACTTCTACAATAAACACGAGGACAAAGTGTTTGTGTCTCGTGATGCAGTCTTTTTAGAAAATGATTTTATTTCTAAAAGACAGAGTGGGAGAAAATTTGAACTTGATGAAGTCCAAGAGCCACAAACCGAAAAGGACGACGAGGAAAACGTTCCCTCTTCGTCTGGTACGGTCATTATTCCTTCGTAACCTAGGAGGTCAAGCAGAATTAGTCATCAACCTGATAGATACCTTGGTATTATAGAGGAAGGTGATGACTATAATGTGTTACTTTTTGAAAGTAACGAACCTACTACCTACAAAGCAGCCATTTCTAGTCCCGACTCAAAGCTATGGCTAGGAGCCATGCAATCCGAAATGGATTCTATGTACGACAATCAAGTATGGGACTTGGTTGATTTACCTAAGGAGGTAAGACCTCTTCAGTGTAAGTGGATCTATAAGATCAAAAGTGGCATAGATAAACATAATGATGTTTACAAAGCTAGATTGGTGGCAAAAGGTTTCACCCAAGTTCATGGTCTTCACTATGACGAAACCTTCGCCCCAGTCGCCATGCTTCGATCCATAAGGATTATCTTAGCGGTTGCCGCATTTCATAATTATGAGATTTGGCAAATGGATGTCAAAACCGCCTTCTTGAATGGGATTCTAGAAGAAGAAGTGTATATGACACAACCTGAAGGTTTTGTGGATCCATCAAACCCTAAGAAGGTATGCAAACTTAAGAGATCCATCTATGGTCTTAAGCAAGCATCCAGGAGTTGGAATCATCGTTTCGATCATGTAATTAAACAAAATGGTTTCACTCGAAGTGTCGAAGAACCGTGTTTATACATGAAGTTTAGTGGGAGTAAAGTAACTTTTCTAGTCTTGTATGTAGATGACATACTACTCATTGGGAATGATATTCCAATGCTCACTTCTGTAAAGGAGTGGCTAGGAATACATTTCCAAATGAAAGACTTAGGAGAGGCCCAGCGCATCTTAGGTATCTGGATCTATAGGGATAGATCTAAAAGGATACTAGCATTAAGTCAAGAGACTTATATAGATAAGATTCTTGATCGGTTCAACATGAAAGACTCTAAGAGAGGCTTTATTCCTATGGGAAGTGGGATCACTTTGAGCAAGTCAGAGTGCCCTACGAAAACCGAGGAGATTGAACGCATGAAATTGATCCCTTACGCTTCAGCCGTTGGATCAATCATGTATGCTATGATGTGCACTCGTCCCGACGTTGCATATGCTTTGAGCATGACAAGTCGTTACCAAGCAAATCCAGGTGAGAGTCACTGGATAGCCGTAAAGAACATCCTTAAGTACTTAAGAAGGACCAAGGATTCGTTCTTAGTGTTTGGAGGCGAGACTGAGTTACGTGTAAAGGGTTACACAGATGCCAGTTTCCAAACAGATAGGGATGATATGAAATCCCAATCCGGCTACGTTTATATGATGAATGGAGGAGCTGTTTGCTGGAAGAGTTTCAAGCAAAGCGTTACAGCGGATTCTACAACAGAAGCAGAGTACCTTGCAGCATCTGAAGCTGCAAAGGAAGCTGTGTGGATTCGGCAATTTTTGGAAGGACTAACAGTAGTCCCTACTGCCAAAGATCCTATCACAATTTATTGTGATAACATTGGGGCTATTTTTCAGGCAAAAGAGCCCAAGTCTAGTAACAAGTCTAGACATGTACTTAGGAAATATCATGTAATTAAAGATTACGTGTACAGAAAGGAAATTGACATTTGTAAGGTTGGGACAGATGACAACATTGCTGATCCTTTAACCAAGCCTTGATCAAAGGCTAAGCATGATGGTCATGTCGTCACATTGGGATTGAGACGTGTGCCAGAATTTCTTTAGATTATGTAATGTGTAATAATTGAATGTTGTATTAATTATTTCATATATGATAATGGCATTCATTGTTCGAGTTTTATTTTAAACTCTTTTATTTAGTTTGACTAAATTTAATACTTTGTTTATCCGAATAGATTGTTGGACCCTATTCAAGTGAATTGGACGAACTTAGTATTTTGTCCCTAGTCACTCAATGAGGTGACGTCTCGAAATGACTAGATTGTAAGTCGATCGATGGTTGGTTCAGCACCATGGGGTCATGGAGATGTCTGGTCGTTTATATAGACAGACTGTATGACACTCTGTCGGACAGTGACATTGTAGAGACCCTTAAATCAATTATTTGATGCATGGTCGTGGCAGGGTCTTCTATCTTATTCCTATAAGTCGATTCTTTTGACTGGCGACCGTCTATCTGAGTCGGTGCAGTTTCCGATTGTTTTTGGTTGATGTTCTAGGTCGTGCCGTAAAAGGAGGCCGATGGACTTCTTCTGGATCATGGTGATCTGCATCATACAGAGTAGATGGATCAACAGGAATTGTCCACCCACGTTGGGTAAAAACATCTTTAGGCAACTCGAGGAGAAGTTACTGTAAATGCGTGGCCACGCTCAGAAAGAGATCTATGGTAGATTTTCCGGTCAGACAGTTACTCTCCCTATCGAGAAAACCACTCTAGATATTGTCAATCGCAAGTGCGACCTGGAAGACACCTTGCGTTGAGTGGGAGATGTGATCAAGAGACAAGAGAATCGGTGACGCACACTTGTGTCAGACAAGTGGGAGATTGTTGGAGTAGGTGTCCTCCACAAAAGTGCGCCACATAATAAATCTTATTATGGAATATAATTAGGATATTTATTGACTATATATATGATTAGTCAGTTGATTAACGTAAATCAATAACGGTTGGCTGACTAGAGTTTGACGGTATTGTCGTACGACGGCGGCTGATCAACTGATCCTTCGGTCACACACTAAAGGATAAATAAAATAGTAACTAATTATGTGTATAGATACAGTTACGTAGTAATTACATATATTCGATATGGACGACAGTTAATTGGAAGAAAATGAGTTAAGAACTCAAATTCGATTAAGTTATTTTTCAATTATGCGATAATTGACTAATAAATTTATATCTTATTTTAATACGATTAAATAAGATTTAACTTAGTAATTAATCGTTAAATTACTAAATTAGTTGAGGTTTTGAGATAGAGGTAATTAGTTAATTATATTTACAAGGAGTTGTAAAATAAATTAACTAAGCATTGTGGGACCCATTATATATTGATATAATGGTAAAATATTACTTAAAATGTTAAGTACATATTATTTATTTAATTGAGTCATATAATTGTTATATGATCAAATTAACACTTAATTATACAAGATAATTAACCATATGATCAATAAGTATTTGTGAGACAAATATCAAAAATCAAAATGGACCAAACTAGGTCATTGTGGCCGGTTAGAGTGCTAGTTACATGGTGATGATTGTTGCTCTTGTTTACACTCTTTAGTTACCAATTGAAAGTGACTTAACAAGTAGAATATAATCATCACTTATACTACAACACTCCACCCTAATGCATGTGATTAAAATAAGCAAAATGAGAGCCTTGTAGAGCTCACCATGACCGGCCATATTGCCTATAAAAGGGCAATATGGTTGATCATTTTATTTGTTCATTCTATGCTTGTTTTCTTTACTTCTCTCAAAACTCATCTTCTCTCTAAAAACTCTCAAATACTAATATTTACTAAGTATTACTAGTGTAGTAATGTAATCATAATATTAGTAGTATAATATCTATCTTATTATCTAGTTAATAATAAGGGTAGATTATTTGGGTTCATCTTGGTGCAACTTGAAGGAGGTCTTCTAGTTTGGAGATTTCTTGTTCATCCATATTATTAGATCAAGAACAACAAGAAGGAGTTCTTGTTGTGCCCATATATTTTCCATATCAATGTGAGGAAATTTCTTCTTTTATATAAATGTCTTTATATTTGCATGCATGTTACATAGATCATTAAATACTAAATTAACAAGTAATTTAGCAACTAATTAGAGGAGTCTAATTAAGGTCTATGGACTTTCAGTAATGAGAGTGGATCTAGGAGAGGAAACATTAATGGCCTTGAGAACTTTTTTGTTGCTGAACAACTGAAGTTATGCAATTCTCAATGGAGTTTAGTTTCTCACATATCAACCTTGTTTATATGGCTTATTATGGTGTTCACTGGTAAAGGAAGATTCATTTCCCTTTTTTTTGGTTAATGCAACAATAGGGGGCCAAGGAAATCAATTAGAACATAATTTGTTCGGGGCAGGTCCTATGAACTTACCATTGACTCTAGTAGGAAAAGAACAACTGATGCAGGAGCAATGGCTCACTAAGCATGCTGAGTTTAGGGCCAAGAATGTTGAGTACACACATGGATCTCTCAAACCTGAACTACATATCAGTCTAATGCCAAAGCATTTTCTTTTAATATTTGATCCTGGAGGAAGACAACTAAAGCTAAGGGTTTGTAGATGAAGCATCATGGTTGTGAAATGGGAAAGCTTAGTTCATGAATATGTGAAAACTCTGAAATTTATTTCATTCATTTCAAAATTTGAGGCAAAATTTCTTGAATTTGGGGAGATTGCAACAGGAGTTAAGGCATGGGTCTCTCTATTTTTGCTCCAACATAGGGACCATCACATTTGCCATTGATCACATATGAAATACGAGACCAAGTGAAGCAAAATAAGTTCAAAACAAGGCATGCTAAACAATTCAGAACAGTCTCAATACTTTCAGAATTGGGTCAACTTCAACAACCCATATCTTGAGTTCTACATGGTGGAAATTTGAGTTCTTTATATTTTTGGATTCTTGAAAGAGTCCTCTTTCATATCGGATTTGAATCATCAAGTTTGATCGAGCAGATTTTTCACAGGAGACCTTCAAAGACTGGCACACATGATGCTTCTCGTTTTATGACAAAATGACCTGTCAACACTCAAGGCTGTATAACTCAAACTTGGCTGGATAGTTTTGGTTAATTCCTTTTGGATATGAAAGCTAACTTCATTAGCTTTCATTTGAGTAATCATGGGAATTTTTATTCAACCTTATGAAGGAGATGTGATTTTTTGAAGTTCATGCTGATGTACAGGAAAACTGCAGGATATCCAGAATTGACCTGTTGTCACTCAAAGGCTTATAACTGAAGTTCCATGAACTGTTTTTGCATGATTACAAATGCAAAAGGAAGTTAACTCATATAGCTTCAATTTGGCTACTCATGGGACTCCTAATTCTATCTGTGCTGGAAACTACAGGCTCTGCAAGATGCCCCTGAATGCTGAACTTTTACAGCACATGCTATTAGTGACCTGTTTGTATTCAAACCTCAATATCTAAAGTTCCAGATATAATTTGGGTCTGATTCTTTGTGATATGAAAGCTAACATCTATATCTTAAAAATGAGATATCATGAGGATCAAGATTCATCCTAAGCTAAGAGTTATGAAGCCTGAAAGACAAGTCTTATTTCAGGAATGCTCCTGAAAGTCTGTTTTGGCAGCTGCTGGCATCAAGCTCATTTCTGTCTTTCCAAATGCTTTGAGTGGCACGTCCAAAGGTTTATATTGAGCTTAAAAGAGTCCTTATGTCATGAAAGAAGAATGCCAAGTTTTTGTTTCAGTTTAAAGGGACTTTTTGCCTTGAGAAATACAAGCAACCAAGTCTTAATTTTCTGAAAGTGACATCTTGTGGTCCTTCTTTTGGATTGTTGCTCACTTTCCTGCTCTTACAGCTGCACCAACCCCAAGCCTCGACAATGACTGACTTCTAAGCTGTCTTTTGGAGTCCTTGAGCTGCAAGGACCTCACATACTCACATGGCAACAAGAACAACCAACCATCTTTATTACTTTATGCTTTATGCTTTTGTTACTTAGTCAGTTTTCTGTTTTGTATAGGCATTAAGGGCCACGAATTGTTGCACTTTTGGAGATGCATTTAGACCATTAGATGTGTATTTCATTGGCCTATATAAGTCATGCTTGTAACCTAAGAAAATCATATTATGTTGAATGAAAAAGATGAGATTTCTCTCAAATTTAAATCTTAATAACTTGTGCATTGCTTAGTTATTTAAGTCGGGCCTAATGACATCTCTGTGCTTGGCTGTGAGTGTTGATTAGTCACCTGTTGGCATGTATTATTCTTCCTGTGTTAGGCTGTGGTTGAATGATTCTTGTTGTTCTTAGTTGTCTTTCAAATGTACCTGTGCTAGGCTGTGGTTATTTGCTAGATTGCTTTGTTTATCCCTTTCTTTACTTGTTGTATGTGTCAAACCATAGAAAATCATCCCACAAAAACAAGCTTATTCTCATTATTTGTTACTGCAAATGTCAGACTCATTTGTTGTTGTTTGAGTTACTCAAAAACAGTAGATACCCCTATCATTATGCTGCAGTGGTGGTTGTTGTTGTTGTTTTTGTTGTTGTTGTTGTTGATAATTTGTGGTTTGGGAAGGTCCTTGCTCAATTGCGAGGATCTCGATCTCCTCGCTCACTTGCTCACTTCCCTCACCTCCCTCTCTCCTTACCCTCCGCCTTGGCCTCAAAGGCACTTCCTCTACCTCCGCCTCCTCACTACTCACCCCCAAACTTTCCTCCCTAGGACACATAAAATCCAACGATGTGTGCCCCCTAGGTAAGGGGTTGTTTGGAGGTCGAGGCATCTTCATGTAACTAAGCCCGTCACTCCCCAACCAAAGCCCTTTCAAGGGTTGCTCTCGGCTAGTTTTAAACATATGAACCTCCTCGAGCCCAAGTCGGTTGTATCTCGTCAATCCTCGACAAATGTTAACCTCTTGTTCATCACCAATGCCCCCCTCATAGTTCCTCACCAAGAATGAAATCACCCCCCCAAGATGGATGCTTGCTTTGGTAGATTTTTGTCTGTGTTTAATGCAATCCCTCAAAAACAAATCTGCCCAATCCGGAACACCTACCCCCTCCGGAAGCATAGTCCACAAACATAGCCGGATGTTCTCCGGCACTTTGGCGGGCTCTCCCGCGGAGTTGAAGATGGTGGTAAGGAATCTTGTGATTAGGCGGAGTACGGGGTGGGTGATGGTGGAAAGTTTGGCATCCTTAGATGCGGCGTGACAATTTGTAATGTTAATCCACATCGTGTGCATTTTTCCCTTGGGGCACCTAATGTCTTCGGGTTGTCTGGTGATCTTAAGGATTTCACGGATTTCGGAGATGGGGGCATTATGCCAAGTTTGGTTTAGACGGAAACGGTAGGCTTTTTCCTCACCCTCGGGCACGTCCAACTCGGACAAGGTTGCTAGAAACTCGTATGCGAAACTCCTATAGGTGTGATCCCAGGAGTCCGGTTCGAGATAAGCCTCTAGCCCTACTTTAGCTAGCAAGTCCCTTGTGAAGTCGAACATGCCCAAGGCATGGAGGGTGTTTGGGCAAAAGAATTTTGTAGCTACGAGAGGTTGTTGTCGGGGTGTGGTTAGTTTATCCCATATTCTCTTATATTGAGCACTAAACCTTTCATAGCCCATGAACACCGCTTCCACCTCGGTGTCGGGCTCACTCACCGCGACCCTCTTATTCTTTCCTTTGCCAAACAATTTGGAGATTTTGGGTGCCATTTCTGTAAAACTCAACAAGAAACACAATACAACAAGCAACAAGCAATCACTCAAAAGATTTTTCACTCAAGCAATTCAACAAACACTTGGTGTGCAACAATTTCAACACCTCAAAAACTTAGTGTTTGTTGAATTTCTATACCTCACTCAGAAAAATTTGTCCAATCCTAACTACACAATCAATCAAGGGCAAGGGGAAACTCAACCTAAGACTAATTCTAGCCTAAATTCGAGCAAAAATTTGAAGAACAATGGAAAAGTTGAGTATGAAGTTATACCTTTTTTATTCCACAAGATTCAAGCTCCTTGAGGATTAGAATAGGTAGGGAATCCGACAAACAACCTTAAAAACCCAACAAAGATCCTAAAAATCGAATTTGAGGAAAAAATTTCTAGGTTTTCAAAGACGGATTTTCTGAGATTGTGAGTGATTGAGGTTGATTTTGGGGCGATTGAAGGTAGAATAATGATTAGGAAGAAGAATTTTATTGATTTTGATGAAAGTTTGTGAAGATTTGAGGGCGAAAGATAAAGTTTTGAGGGATTGGGGTTGGGTTTGGCTTGCTTTTCGTGAGAAATAATAGTATGAAGATGTATGTTGATTTTAGGATGAACTCGGGCAAAAGGGAAAAGAAAAGCTGAAAACGGCATTCGACGCTGGCAGCGTCGTGATGACGCTGGCAGCGTCATACGACGCTGGCAGCGTCGTGCACTGTCGGATATTCTTCCTTTTGCACTTAGCCAAATTTTGGCTAAGTGTTCCAAACACCTCCACACTTGCATTTTCACTCCAATGGCCCATGATAGCCTCCAATATCCAAATTTCATCGATTCCCGAACTTTTTACGCGTGGCACGCATCCCAAGGCGGCCGAAAACTCGCAAAACTTCACTAAACCGTTAGGAACTTCAAAAACTTTTGTTTGATGCAATGTCTAACTAATTAAAAACAACTCAAATGCTAAGAATTAACAATGAAGCTTCAAAGAAATATTCACAAAGATAGAGTATGTACATGGTTTGCCGTTTATTTAGAGTCGATGGCTCGACTTAGCTATTTCAAGCTTTTCAACTTTCATAAACGGGGTTTTCAAGCAAGACCACTTCTTCTCCCTCCCGGGCACATCCTTGGAAGTAATGTTTGAGACGGTGGCCATTCACCTTGAGGAGCTTTCCATCTCCGGGCCCTTCCACTTCAATAGCTCCATGGGTAAACACTCTCTTGATGGTGTAAGGTCCGAACCATCTTGACCTCAACTTACCCGGAAAGAGCTTAAACCGATTTTGAAACACAAGAACTTGATCGCCCTCCTTGAAAACCCGACGGTTTATCATCTCATCATGCCATCTTCTTGTTTTCCCCTTGTAGATGGAAGAGTTCTCATACGCATCTTGGCGAATTTCCTCAAGTTCTTGTAATTGAAGCTTTCGGTGCATACCGCTCTCATCTTGGTTTTGGTTGAAAGATTTGATGGCCCAATAGGCTTTGTGCTCAACCTCCACGGGGAGGTGGCAAGCCTTGCCATAGATGAGACGGAATGGGGACATGCCAATGGGGGTTTTAAAAGCGGTCCTATATGCCCACAACGCATAAACTAGCCTCTTGCTCCAATCCTTTCTATCCGGATTAAACGTCTTTTCAAGGATTCCTTTTATTTCACGGTTGGAGAGTTCGGCTTGCCCGTTTGTTTGTGGATGATAGGCCGTGGAGATTTTATGATTCACCCCATACCTCTTGAGAAGGCCTCCAATCACCTTGTTGCAAAAATGGGTACCCCTATCACTAATGATAGCCCTTGGAATACCAAACCGGGAGAATATGTTTTCTTGGATGAAAATGGCTACTACCTTGGCATCATCGGTGCGGGTAGGAATTGCTTCAACCCATTTTAACACATAATCAACCGCCAAGAGGATGTATAAATAACCACCGGAATTAGGAAAGGGGCCCATAAAGTCAATTCCCCACACATCAAAGATTTCACAATATAGAAGGGGTTGTTGAGGCATCTCATTTCTTTTTGTCAAATTCCCCACCCTTTGACATCGGTCACACGTTTTTACAAATTTATGGGCATCTTTGAAGAGGCTTGACCAAAAGAAACCGCATTCAAGCACTTTTCTCGCGGTTCTTTGTGGCCCAAAATCCCCTCTACAAGCATAGTCATGACAATGATGTAAGATGGAAGGAATCTCACTTTTGGGCACACATCTTCTCACAAGTTGATCTTGGCAAAACTTCCACAAGTAAGGATCATCCCACATATAGTACTTTGCATCGGATTTCACTTTGCTCTTTTGATGAGAAGAGAAATGGCTTGGAAGCCGCTTTGTCACCAAATAGTTGACCATGGTAGCATACCATGGCTCCTCCACTTGCATAGCATAAAGTGACTCATGAGGGAGACCACCTTCAACCTCATCAAGAGAGCATGATGGTCTTCCTTCATGGTTTAGCCGGCTTAGATGATCCGCCACCACATTCTTCACTCCTTTCTTGTCTTTGATCTCCACATCAAACTCACTTAGGAGAAGGATCCACCTCAACAACCTTGGTTTTGCATCCTTCTTCGCCACAAGGTATCTAATGGCGGCATGATCGGTGTAGATGATCACCTTTGTGCCCAAAAGATAAGAATGAAATTTTTCTAGAGCATAAATCACACCAAGGAACTCCTTCTCCGTCGTAGAATAGTTCTTTTGAGCATCATTCAAGAGGGTAGATGCATATTGGATTACATGGGGTCCCTTGTCACTCTTTTGACCCAAAACCACTCCCAATGCGTAGTCACTTGCATCGGTCATGATTTCAAATGGAAGATCCCATTGTGGTGCTTGAATAATTGGTGCGGTGACCAATCTCTCCTTCAAATCATCAAAAGCTTTCCTACAAGAGGCATCAAAGACAAATTCCGCTTCTTTGTGCAAAAGCTTACATAAGGGGTTAGCAATCTTGGAAAAGTCCTTAATAAATCTCCGGTAGAAACCGGCATGTCCGAGAAAAGACCTAATGTCTCGGGTGTTAGAGGGATAAGGTAAGGTTTTGATGATGTCAACCTTAGCCTTATCCACCTCAACCCCCCTTTCCGACACTACATGTCCTAAAACGATGCCACTAGTCACCATGAAATGACATTTTTCGGAGTTTAAAATGAGATGGGACTCTTGGCATCGCTCTAAGACAAGAGCAAGGTGTTTTAGACATGCATCATAGGAGTCCCCATGGACGGTGAAATCGTCCATGAAGACTTCTATGATCCTTTCTACATAGTCGGAGAAAATACTCAACATGCACCGTTGAAAAGTTCCCGGTGCATTACATAAACCAAAGGGCATACGGCGATAAGCAAAGGTACCGAATGGGCATGTGAATGTGGTCTTTACTTGGTCCTCGGGTGCGATTGGGATTTGAAAATACCCCGAGTACCCGTCAAGGAAACAATAGAAAGCTTTTCCCGCTAGTCTTTCTAACATTTGATCAATAAATGGTAGCGGGAAATGGTCTTTCAATGTCACCGCATTCAAGCGGCGGTAGTCAATACACACCCTCCACCCGGTTTGGGGTCGGGTGGAGACCAAATCTCCTTGTGCATTCTTGACTACCGTCACTCCTCCCTTTTTGGATACGACTTGAGTTGGGCTAACCCAACGGGAGTCGGAAATAGGGAAAATGATGCCCATTTGCAATAGCTTAATTACCTCTTCTTGCACTACCTCCGCCATGGGTGGATTGAGCCGCCTTTGGGGTTGTCGGACCGGTTTGGCGTCCACCTCAAGCCGTATTTTGTGCATGCACGTCACCGGACTTATCCCCTTGAGATCCGCGATACTCCACCCAAATGTTTCCTTATGGTTTTGAAGTAGTGATACCAATTTGTCTTCTTGGTCCTCGGTGAGTGTGCTTGAAATGATAAGTGGTAGGGTGTTCTTGTCTCCTAGAAAGATGTACTTCAAATGGCTTGGGAGGGTCTTCAACTCGACCTTCGGGGGTTGGAGAATTGAAGGGAGGGGCTTGTGGAGTGGAATACTTAAAGCAAATAACTCGGACAGGTTTGCCAGAGCAGGACGCTGGCAGCGTCGTGCGACGCTGGCAGCGTCGTCCACTGCCTTGCCCTGTTTTCAGCATGTCGATGATATTGAGTTCCTCATATGTCTCTAGGGGCTCTTCCCTTTCCAAGTCTTTAAGACGATCCTGCACATCAACGGCCAACAACAAACGCAAACCTTCCTATTCCATGTTGTTAGTTAAAGCTACCTCGAGTGGGTCTCTATCACAGAATTTATACATTTGATTCACTAATGGTTCAAAGATATCCAAGAAGAAACAATATTGATGGTCACTCGGGTGTCGCATGGAGTCATATATATTGTAAGTTAATCTTTTCCCTTCAAACTCCATCTTTAAACACTCGTTTGAAACATCGATCTTGGTATTTGAAGTTTTCATAAACGGCCTACCAAGAAGGAGAAGGGTGGCACTAGAACTAGATTCCATGTCTAAGACGTAGAAATCCGCCGGGAAGACAAGGTTATCCACTTCCACTAGCACATCCTCTACCATCCCCTTGGGATAAACGCTAGACCTATCGGGTAATTGAATAACTACCCCGGTCTTAGACAAGGGTCCTAAGCCTAGGGTATCATAGATAGATAGGGGCATGACGTTTATAGAAGCTCCAAGGTCTAACATGGCATGTTTAAAACTTTTCCCTCCAATAGTGCAAGGGATGGTGAACATGCCCGGGTCTCCACATTTCTTTGGCAAATTTTGCTTGAAAATTGCCGAAACATGTTCACTCACCCTAACCTTATGGGTTCCTTTCTTAGGATTTCTCCTAGGTGTACAAAGTTCTTTCAAGAACTTTGCATACCTAGGGACACTATTCAACAAGTTAAGAAGAGGAATGTTTACCTCACATTTCCGGAAAGTCTCATACAAGTCATTCTCCTTGGCATACTTCCTTGTGCTTATCAAAGCACTAGGAAATGGGACTTCCGGTATGTATTCCTCCACTTCATCATCTTCAATAGTGTCTTTGCCCTTCCTTGAAGTGTCTCCCTTGGGGTCCTTGCTTGTGGATGCCCCTTTTCCATTCTTCGATAGCTCTTCATGACCAACCACCAATTCTCCTTGGTCTTCAATTTCCAAGGTTTCCATCTCAAGATTCTTCATCTTTTCCTTGCCTTTTCCAAGGGGGTTTACCTCCAACTCTTTGCCTCCCCTCAAGGTCATGGCACTAGCATTTTCCCTAGGTGGGGGAATGGGGGAATGGTTTAAGATGGGAATCTTGTGGAGCTTGAGGCTTGGGATTTTGACATATTTGAGGCCATTTGGGATAGTTGGGTTTCCAAGTTTCTCACCCTAAGGTTGTTAGCCTCCCTATCCTTCCTTGCTTCCTCTCTATCCCTCCTTGCCTCCTCCATATCTTTCTCTTGATTGGCAAGGAGTGTTTGCAAGATGTCAATCAAGTTCCCTTGAGAAGAAGAATTCCCTTGAATGGGGCCTTGGTTTGGTTGTCTTTGAGATTGGGAGTTACTTGGAAAATTTGAGTTGTTGGGTCTTGGGTTGTTGAAATTTCTTTGGGGATTTTGTTGGAAATTAGAGTTCCGGTTTTGGGTGGGATTTTAGGCTCTCAAGTGATTGAATTGACCATTTTCAAAGCTCTTTGACTTGTCACCTCCCCACCCCAAAAGATCACTGTTTCCCACTTGGTTGTACATTCCTCCACCACTTGGGTTCCTAGAATTGTAATTCCCATACCCCATAGCATTGACGCTCTCCATAGTGGCTCCTTGTTCAATCATGATGTAACATGTATTGGTAGCATGGTCACCTCCACAATATGAACATTCAAGTGGTTCGGGGTGTTCATAAAATGAGCTACTTTTGTTAACAACCAAGTTGGACACCATGCTTTTAAGTTTACCCATCTCTTGCATGATTTTGTGATTTTGAGAGGCGTAAGGATATTCCGTGGAAGATACATTTCTAGAGCTTCATCTCCCCTTTCATTCTTCCTTCCGTAGCTTCTTGTGTTCATCGCCAACTTCTCAATAATATTGTTGGCCTCGGCCACATTAAGTGTATCAATTCCACCTCCGGTGGCGGCAATGATCATCCGTTAGTCGTTTTGGCACAACCCTTCATTGAAGGCCGTCAACAAATCATCCCTTGACATCCCATGATATGGGCATCTTGCCATAAGGCTTTTGAAACGCTCCCAATAGTCATAAAGGGTCTCCCCCATGTCTTGCTCAATGGTAGTGATGAGCTTCTTTGAGTGATTGTGCCTTGAATCCGGGTAATATTTTTCAAGAAACTTCTTCTTCAAACCCACCCAAGGGGTAACGGAGTGGGCCGGAAGACAAAAGAGCCATTCCTTTGCGGCATCTTGTAGAGAAAACGGAAATGCCCTTAGCTTGAATTGGTCTTCGGTCACTCCTTGGGGAATAGCACCTTGGCAAATCATATGGAATTCGGCCAAGTGTCTATTTGGGTCATTCCCCACCATGCCATGGAATCTAGGTAAGTTATGGACGAAGAAACCCTCGAGCTCAAAGTTCACATCCCCCATGGGAGGATATGCAATACATAGTGGTTGCTCCTCATAGTTCCTTGCCCGGATCTCACCAATTGTTCTATTATCCTCCATATTGGGTGGGTAGAGGATGTCCAATGGAGATGGTATCCTCGGTGGTGACTCAAATACTTGCTCCGGTTGTTCTTGAAAAATATTATTCTCCAACTCCTCTTCACTAGGCTCCCTCCAAAAAGGTCTCCTATAAAGGGGATTTGAAAATAACCAATTGGATATGCTACTTGAGGATGGATCAATATCTTGGTCACCAAGTCCCTCTTGTGACCTAGGCATAAACTTTTAAAAACAACTTAACAACACAAATTAGTAACTTCAACACAAAGTAACCTATAAACAATACAAAAAGAAATATTTGAAAAACAATCTAAACAAAGTATGACACTAACAAGAGTTTCAATTTGATATTTAGCTATATTGCCTTCCCCGGCAACGGCGCCAAATTTGACGGGCTAAAATACGGTGTCGTTAATTCCGCAAATTAACTAGGCCAAATAAAAATTTATAAAACCTTACCTAGACTCAAACCAACCTAAATAAAAGGGTAGTATGGGTAAGAAAAGGGTCGAACCCTAGGGAAAGCGGTAATGCTAAAATAATCTAATCTAGACTCTTGCAAAATATCAATTAACAAAACTAATGACTCTAATCACAAATTAAGGCACTAATTACTAATTAAGACACTAATTAACAAAGGTTTAAATTAATTACAAACTATGATATTCACAATGGGAAAACATGTAGGAAAACATAATTGGGGAAATTTGGGTAAAAAGATGAGTTAACATGAAACATGAAATTCTAGTTTAGGCACTTGCACAAACACCTTCAATGCAATTAATCAAATATGTGAGAAATACTTAGTGTAATTATCCCAAGTAACACAACAATTAGCAAAGATGACTCCTTTCTACCTCTCCTCTTATTTATCTAATACTACCTTCTAAGAAATAGTCAACATGAATTAAACCACCCAAGATTGACCCTTTACAACTTAATCAACACTTATTAAAACATAAGCATAAACAAAGGAGTAAGCTTTAAGCATTCAACTAAAGGATTAAGCTAGAATTATGCACTTCAACATTAAACCATGTAAAAATCACACAACATACAATTTATCACCCAAAAGACTCAAACTTTAAACCAAAGTTGAAGTCTTTAAAGTTCACTTCACACATTCAAGCATAGGGTGACAATTCCTACCAAGAACAAGCATTTATCAAGTAAACAAAATGTCAAGCTAGTCAAACCAAACATTCATTCACTCAATATAAAAGATTAACATAAACAAATTACATTAAATAAGGAAGAAGAGAATTAGAGAGTCATACAATGCTAAAGGTGTGAACTTGTTCAAATTACACCAAGTATTGAAGAAATTAGCTACCCATAATCCTTGTATTACAACCCATCTTCAAGTTCAAACAAATTACAAAAGCTAAAATTGAAGAACATACTAGAGAGAATTTCTAAGGAAAAATGTGTTGTTCAATGTTGTATGCTTGGTTCCCCTTCTCTCTCTTCAGTTTTCTTCTTATATACCCTTGGTCCGCAAACCTAGGCGCCTTGAAAGGTGGGCTTTCAAAAGGCAAGACGGAGAAATGAAGAAATGTCGTGCTAAGACTTGGACGCTGGCAGCGTCCTACGACGCTGGCAGCGTCGTGATAACGCTGGGAGCGTCCTTTGCTGCCAGATTTTCCTTTGCTTTTCCTTCTTGACTTTCGTTGACCCTTGGATTTTGGCCCCGCCTTGACTTCCATTGACCCATTGGGTTTGGTCTTCTTGCCTTGATGATTCATTGCTAGCCCACTCCAATTTCCGGGTTTTTGGGTCTCGGATTTCGGGTTTGACTTTCGTTGACTTCCGGGTTTGACTCTCAAAATTGACTCAAATTACTAAATAACAACATTATTACAAAAACTAAAGTTAACATAAAACAACGCTAATGACCCGTAAAAAGTAAAACAAAAGACCCTAATAAGTACTACTAGACACAACATAATTTGGTGTTGTCATCAAACCAATCTAACTACTGAGAACATTTTCTTCCTCTACCACGACCTCTACCCTGACCTCTACCCCTATTGTGTGCAGGCCACTTGTAGCGTTTAAAGACTCTTTTTGGTTGTCCATCGTCAATATCCCCTTGTACTGTGTGATATTGTCTAGGGTGGTTATGAAGTACAAGTATTTCAGTGTTAATCCTTGTCATCTCGATAGTATCTTCATTCTCCTTTTTCAAACTATCTACTTTCTCACCCTCCTCTTCAGCTACACCCTTCTTTTCCTTTACAGTTCCAGTCTTTCCTCTCTTTGGCTTCACTTCTTTCCAAATTTCGTCTTTAGTCGCACTGAGTTCTTTAACCATGTCAATCAAATGCGCCCTCTCTTCATTTATGTCAGCTAAAAGCAACGCCGCTACCATTTCTACCTAGTAGTAGCGCCTATACACTTTCAACTTCAGGTCAGCCTCAAAAATATCTCCCTCATACCGAATCATGTGCATCATTAAGAAATTTCCAGATTCGATATTGTTTTCCTCATAAGTTATCCAATTGAACTTGATGTGCACAACTGGAAATCCAACTAACTCTACTGCTCTTTCATCACCCTTCCCTTCCAAGTAGTCACTCATATGAATAGCCTACAAAATTAAACGAAACGATTACTGTCAATTTCATAATCAAAAAATTACTCAACATACTGTCAGTGACAATTTCATAACTAATTCAGAAGTATCAGTAAACCATACCAATAAATCTGCATCCTTGTATATAATTGTTTCCTCCCATTGGTCATACTTTGTATTGTCCAGCAATTCAACCATCTCGCTAGTGAAATTTATACAAACACAGAATAATGATCTTCCCCTACCATCGGCACAAAAATAAGATCTGCTTTCCAGTTGCAGGGAACTGTGTTCTTTGATATAAATTCATCCCATGTATCAAAAAACTTTTGTAGATTCTGTTCCTTGTTTTCATCCCCTTTTCCTTCATGTTCAATCAAACTGTGTATAACATCCTGTTGTATAAAAAAACGTAACAAGTTGTTTTTTTAGATGAGTTATTCCTCCTTTTTGAAGTATGAATATATATACATAAAACTTAATACAATGTCTTACCATGTGCCCAATTCCAAAAAACATTAAACTTGTTTCACTTTTTTCTGTGTGCTCAATGTGGTTCAAAATAAGTGTCCTTTATTCAATCACGGCAGTATTGACAGGCACGGTTGAACGCAAGGACAAAATATCCCCTTTGGTAAGTGATCGACCATAGCCAAAGACGGCAACAACCTCGTTGTTGCAAACATAAATAAATAACAAAATTCAAACATTAAGAAAACTAGGATGGAGCAAACAACTAGAGTAAACTAGGATGGAATAATAATGTCTTGTCATAACAATATCACACCTTTCTAAACACAGTATCACAACACTAACCAATAAGTATCACAAACAAAAAAATATACTATAATTTTTTCAAGCCTGTCAGAGATGTAGAAAAATCATACTCTAATGATAGATTGTGGTACTCCAATAGGCAGTAGTCTAGCACTTCTTTCCTCGTACTCAACATTTTAGTAAAGAGTGCTTGGTTAGCCCTCATAAACTTTGAAACAAGAAGTACTTTATCATATGCCATACCACAGTTGAACGTGCATCCAAGCCCATCTGACTTTCACCGCCTACTGCTGCCCACGACACTGGTAGAACCATCTTCCACAATGTCTAGAAAATAGATTACGTTATTCAATATATAGCGTATTCATAATAAATTGATGTTACCATATAAGGTTGAGTTAAAAATTGTTACCTTTGATTTTCGAATCTAGGGTCTGGACATTCTTTTTCCCAGCTCTTCCTTTCGTCTTTTTCTTTTTGCTTCTTTCTCTTTTTTCCAGCAATTTAGGTAACAAGTTACCTTTCATCTTATTATGTCTTGTTACCCTCTCCAGAACCTCAATCCTATTTTCATTAAAATCACTCAAGATGAGTGTCGCTGCTACCTCTCCCCTATATAAGTCTCTCTTCTGAACGTTGTATAACTCACAATCAAAAATATCACCATAAAAAACATCATGTGAAACATCATTATACTCCACAGTCCAGGTCCTGCTCCCGAGTTTGCCAATCAAAGGGCACATTTATCATCATGAATTCCTTTATCTTTTCAGCATTTTCAGTGCCTTTGCTGACAAGGTACTGGGCAAATGTATTTGCATGTTTGTGTTTTAAGTACACAACTTGTCAATTTCATGATTATCTAACGAGATGATAAATTGATTACTTTTATTTTAAATCTTGAACATACAACAACATCCGCCATGTATGCAAACGCCGTTTCATTAAAATCATCATAACATCTGTTGTCCAGGTAGAACAATTTTTCCCTCACAAAGTCAATACACATGCAGAAGTAGTGTTGTTCATAGAGTAAAGGTACGAAAACCTACAACCTTTTTTTAAAAAAAAAAAATCAATCTCACATGGTACTATAAATGATAAGTGAATATTTGTATGATTTTAACCCCCAATTTAGCTCGGTTGTGTATGTCATTTGTGCTTTGTTAAGCCACTTTATGAGCTAATATCGTCTTCTAGGCGAATTCCTGTGTTCTAACCTGTTTTGTAGGGAAAGTGACGTTTCTACGCCCTTTTTCTATATTCCCGAGCATTTGCCTAGAACCCGACGATTTGAAGAAGAAAGCTTGACCAAGTGAAAGGCATTTCAAGAAGGTTCACTAATTCAAAAGAAAGAAGAAGCAATGACGGTTTCGCAGTTGTCGGAAGATCAATCAGATAGGCGAAAGAAATCATCGCTTTACATCAAACCCTATCAACAAACCCGACTCAAGAGGTCAAGGGCGATGATGGAAGTCAAGTCAAAGCAAAGGGAGATGAAACGTTAGTCAAAAGCTTCTAGATGACAACTTACCTGATCGGGTAAGTGTGTACCCGATCGGGTATCTCTGCTGCTTCGAGCAAATTGCTTCAACTTCCTTCTTTTCTCCTATATGTTCAATGCTCGACCCCTTCCCCACGAAACCCTAATGCTATATAAAGGATGCTCCAGCCACTCTTCTCACACAACAATCTTCTTCTCATACTTCTCTTCTCTTCTTACATTTCTCCTTAGATTAGGAGGAGGGAGAACTAGCCTCCCTTCGCTCATTTTCTTCTTCTTTAGTCTGTAGTTCTTAGTTTATTTCTGTCCTTTCTACATCAAAATCTTAGCTTAGATCAATAATAATTTCATCCTTGTAATCTACTTTGTTGGGTACAAGCGTTGTAATTGGCGGAACGATTATTCTATGCAAGGGATTTCTATTATTGTTATCACTTTTGTTGTTGATCGTCGCCTAGGTATTTCTATTTTATCCTTTGTTTAATGTCCTTATTGTTTTCCATTTGATTGTTATTTTCTATCCATGTTATCTTAGATTCATTTTAGTATCATTATAATCGTCATTTCATTTCCTAGATTGTCAATTTAGCGTCGTTATTATCGCCACATAGAGAGTCTTAAAATATTGTCAAAACCAACTAAACATGTCTATACTAGTTTTCATTGTTGATATCATCTTAGATTTAAATATTACCATGAGTGAGTAGTCACCTTTCTAGGGTGTAGGGTAGCCATGTTAGATTGATTTAAAGATGTTAATTGGATAAAAGAAATTGTGCCTTTTAAACGTTGTGTCTATGCATGTTTGGATTGTAATGATAGTTGACGATTTTTGGCCATAATCATTGACTAGAATGGAATTCTCTTCCAAGGTAGAGATACGCGAATTGAATAGACAAAGCATGACATGGTGGATTAAGACCTAGTAAATTACCTAAAAGCCTGCTAGACCATCTGATCTATGATTGTAATGAACACATCATTCTTACGAACTCACAATGAATTATTTGCATATCCTAAATCCAATTTCATCAATATGTTAATCTACATGTGTGAGCCTACTTCCCTAGATTCTTTTCTTTATTGTATTGTTATCATTTTTATTTTAGCATTTAGTAATTAGTGACAAACATTCCCCAATCGTACAAGGTAGAGTTCTAACCATAACTATTCACAAGTATCTCCCGTCTCCCCGAGATCGACCCCTTACTTCCCTAATTACATTAATTTGTTGTTAGCCTAGTCTGGGTTATTTATCTTTGATTAGGGTACGCGACAACCCTGTCAATAAACAATTTCATACTAGATACAATGCAATATCACAATTGAAAGTTTTTTAAATTTCTTACCATTTCAGCATTCAAATTTAGTGGTTCATCATAAATCCCTGACCACATATCCCATGTACTAAAGACTTCTGCCCTATATTTCTTCATCTCACCATCATCCTCATCATCGTGGTCTATATCTATCATCTTCTCTACAACAATCTGTTTGTTTGTAAGCGTAAATTATCAATTTTACTTTATCAATTATATAACATGTAAACATATGAAGTTTATGTTGGACATACTGAGTGTGCAATGCCGTAGAAAATCCTTCCCGGTCTTGTACTGCCACTTCCTTCCATTTGCATTTTATTTAGCATTATGGCCCACGATTCGATCACAATTTCTTCTATCATTGTATTAGGCAGCAAACACTCAATGTCTTTCTTCGTTGTGTTATGGTAAATTCCGAAGTTGCAAACAATTTCTCGGTACCATTTTGGCAGATGATAAGATTAGTTTTTCAACAGTAATACGTGGCGCAATATTTCATGTCTTCATATTTTTATAAAAAAAAAAGAGCTATAAGATAAACTTACGTCTTATCAAACCGATGATCATTTAGGAAGCAATAATCCATCACCTCCTTCCTAAGCTGCATGACCGGTCCAAATAAAAGCTCATTTTTCAACATAAATTCCGAGACCACTGGCAAGTCCTCGTTTGGCAAACCACAGTCCAAGGTACACCCCAAATGATAGGGTACCATACCTGCTGAAGCTGGTATTACATTTGAGTGGAATAAATACTTACTAATGGATCTCTGTGCAGAAATGTTACTATCACCCGATTTACCATCATCGAAATCCCTATTCTGATTTCCCTCATCTGGAACATTTTCTCCAAAATCAACATTTGATACAACTTTTGGATCACTTAAATTATCTCCAGCAGCACCCGTCACTCTCAAATTCATATTTGATTCAACGTCATCCTTTTGATTGACAACATTTGTATCCTCATACATGTGCTCAATATTAGAAGTTACTCCTAAAACTATTTTTGCCACAAAATCATCAAAACATTCCTCCTCATCATTCCGCTTTTCAGCTTCTCCGCCATCATCACTGTTCAAGTTAGTCACATCAAATTCCTCATCATTTTCTTCATCAGCGCACTCCAAATCGTCGTCGCTCAAAAGATCTCTGTCGAAACATCCTCCATATTTTTTGTTCAATTCTTTGTACTGAATTTTAAACATATCAGTCCAAATATCAAACAATGGCGGCCCTCTTTTTGCTTTCTCCTTCTCATATGACCTAGCTACCAAACCATCAATAAAGGTGTGGTAGTCAGAATCTCTTAATGAAGGTTGTGTTTGGGACAGAGAAGGAGTTGGAGCTTGCTTTGCCGATGGATTTTCCTCATTGTTAACAACCACTTCTTCAGCAGCGTTGTCTTATGTTGCTTCATCATGTACAGATGTACTTGGCTCATCATTTTTTTTTGTTGGTTTCATTTTACCGAGCTTATTCATATTATTTACGTATCTTAAGAAGAACAACTCATTATCCCTCTTCATACGTAAATATATTTCATGAGCTCCCTGCCATATCTAAAGATAAATATATTAACCTTTATTGAATATCACAAAAATATCACATCAATATCAGAGCAATATTAGAAGAGTATCACAGCAGTATTACAGCAATATCACATCAATATCACAGCAATATCAGAAAGTAGTATCATACTACTTTAGAAACAATATCACAACAATGTTTAAGCAGTAGCATACTATATATCAATAAATATTATCTTACTGAATTAGGAGACACAAATTTTAAATTTGTTGTAACTGAAAAACCACAACTAACGAGAGCTTACATCAATCGATCGAGCTTTAATCTGTTTATCGTTTTCAACTACTTTTGGCAGCTTTACCATCAAGTACCCTTCTTTGGATTCACATTCTTCATCAACTTCTTCTTCAAGTTCTTCATTAAGTCCCTTATCTGAATTTTGCGTACCTCTCAGCGCCTCTGGTTTATCTGAAAAATATATGATATATGGGTACTTTTTCAAAACTTATTTTACCTTAAGTACAGTAAAAATAAAGAACTTGCTTATTTTTCTGACCTTGTTGTTGTAGACTGATTGGGTAGCCAATCTTCAACAAAGGCGCATTATCCAATGATCATGTCTTCTCATCATGCACCCTTTTTGACAACTTCTCATCATCCTAGTGGCTGATAAGAGGTAATGTGTGTCCCATAACATCTCCTTTGAAATTAAAGCGATGGAAATACGCCAGCATAAAAACCAATATACAACCGATGACAATTGACTTTCCATCCTGTTTAAATACCTTTATACTATTAACCATCTCTCTGAAAGTATAAGCACACCAGTCATAAGCCCGAAAGCTCTCAACATTAGCGACAGCTCTTACCAACATCAAGTCAATTGTTTTATTAGAAGTTGGTGCCAGGAAAACTGATACGCTAAACAAAACAGACATTTTCTTGAATTCATCTCCAGAATTGTTACTCCGACGCAGTGTTTCATAGACATGTTTCACCATAATTGGATCTGAACTATTTTGCACGCCAAACCTCAACCTCCATTCCTTTTTCAGTCTGTTGTCCGTCACAGAAACGATGTTACCCGTTTGCTTAAGCACGACCTCATTTCCTCCTCCAGGCAGCAGAAAGATATCATGCACATCATCTTTCACTACAAGAAAGTGTTTCATTAAAGACGGAATAATTCCGACTGACATAAATTACGTAGCAAAAAACACATTGCGACGGAAATCCAAACCTGCGACGGTGTAACACCCGGAAATGTACCCTATTTTTCTAGTGAAAATATTTTACGGATACTTTTCAGCAAATTTAAGTTTTAATATAGAATTTTATGTTTCGAGTCGAATTTAGAATTTCCGAGTTCGTATTTGGAATTTCCGCGAGATTCCATAAGAATCCCGTCTTAAGGCGAGTTTGACTTTCGTTGACTTTTTCCCTCATATACTCCCTTCCTCACCCTAAACCTTATTCATTTCCCACAACTCAAATTCATTTCTTCTTCTCTAAGAAACCCAAAACCTTGCCTCCATTTTCATCCATCTTCGAATCATCGCTACGCCTTCATTTCTTGTTCAAATTAACGTAAGTTCGTCTTATTCTTCCCCTCTTAGCTTCCTCTATCCGTATTGGTAATAAAATTACCGTCTTTCTCGCTTTTTAAATTTTCCGTCTTTCTCAAGGTGAATAATATACATCTTTTATTATCTAATTGTATGTAGGTGGAGACTAGGAAGGTTTAGAAACCGTTTAAAGACGCGAAAAGGTAACGGTGAAGGGTTACTCGATATCATTTACGTGTTTTAATGTGTTTTCCATGTTAGAAATCATATTTAGAATATGATTAGCAATTTTAGGAATTGTGTTGTTGATGATGGTTGTTGTTCGTTGATAATTGATATGAGAATTGATGAATTGTGATGATAGATGATATTTGTGTTATGCCTTAGTGAAATTGTGGAGATTTGTGTGACTCGTACCTGACCGAATAGGACGCAGGCTGCGTCGTGGTGACGCAGGCTGCATCACTCGCTGCCGACTGAAATTTTCCTACACTGATCCCTTTTCGTAAAATGATCATATCTCCTTCGTTACTTCCTTGTTTTGGGCGTGTGACATCCCGTTGGAAACGTAAGAGGATAAGCTATCACCTCCATTTAGAATTTCTTCATTTTCATGTGTAGAACTCTAGTTATGACCGTTTGAAGTGGACCCTTGTTTTCGTTGGTTTCCAAACAACGTTGTTTTGGAGAGGTATCTATGTTTTTTATTCATTATGCTTCATAAACTTGTTCTAATGCTTATTTATCATGTATTGACTCATGTTTATCATATTTAAACTTATATGATTCCCTATTCTCATGTTTTGTGACGGTTTTTGGTATGTTCCCACTTTGAGTCGGTTTTTACAATTGATACGGTTTGAGCACTATTTTGTCTTGTGCTTTGTACTCTCATTCCCTTGGCTACCTTCCCGTTCGTAAGGCTGGAATTTCGGAACGGAGAGGTATCCTACTGCTTAATTGCATGTGTAGTGGGCATACGACGACGTTGTTGGGAGTTGAACGCTATGCGTTGATCGACCCGGCCGTCAAATGTTGTGTACTTGCGAGGTGGTGTTATTTGCATGTAGCGTACCGCTTGTTATGAGGCTTGTCCTCTTTTCCGCCTCTTTCGTGAATTGATCTACCGAATTTGGGGTACTCGGCGTCATGTGTAAGACCGAGTCTTGGATGCGAAACGTTTATCGCATGTCGAACCGGAAAATGTGATTTCGGGATTCTGGCCAGATTTAGACTAGACCGGTATTTATATCGTCATTCTACCAGGAGGAAATTATTCTACATATACGAAATGTAGCATCGTGTATGAGTTCAGGGAAATGTTATATCCCGTGGATGCCTTTTAATCATACTTTCCATGTACACGGTGCTAGTGCGTTTCATTTACCGTGAGAGATGTCGTCTTGTGTCGTCGTTCTTGAATGCGTGATTTCCTGATATTATTCATGGTCATTGCATGATTGGGCACCGTCTATGTATTGGGTTGTTTGAATGGATGATAACATGATGGATTTATTCATGGTCATTGCATGACTTGGCATGGTTTGATTGTCTAGTCTCAATCTTATCAAACTTATACCGCTAACGGTGAGATGCAAGCCCTAGTGAGCGTATTCGGTTGCCTAAGAGTGTCTTTCTCGAGTCTTTGAATAACATGATGGATTCGGATTTGTATACCATATGCTCTTATCATTATATCTCGTATTGCCTATCTATCCTTATCGTATCTCACATGTATATCTGAACACCCGGAAATGTACCCTATTTTTTTCTAGTAGAAATATTTTACGAAATCTTTTCAGCAAATTTAAGTTTTAATTTAGAATTTAATGTTTCGAGTCGAATTTAGAATTTCCGAGTTCGTATTTGGAATTTCCGCGAGATTCCATGAGAATCCCGTCTTAAGGCGAGTTTAACTTTTCTTGACTTTTGAGTCGTCTTTGACTTTTCTTGACTTTTGAGTCGTCTTTGACTGTTCTTGACTTTTGAGTCGTCT
>JAIUZE010046751.1:0-32582 GCA_022085475.1 Heliosperma pusillum
CTCGGCATATATATTGTAAGACCGAGTCTTGGATGCGAAACGCTTTATCGCATGTCGAATCGGAACACGTTCATTCCGAGATCCTGGCCAGGTTTAGACTAGGACCGGATATTTATTATCGTCGTGCTACCAGGAGGAAATTAGTCTACATACGCGAAATGTTTTATCGTGTATGCTTTCAGGGAAATGTTTTATCCCGTGGATGCCTTTTAATCATACTTGCCATGTACCCGATGCTAGTGCGTTTCATTTACCGTGAGAGTTGTCGTCTTGTGTCGTTCTTTGAATGCGTGATTTCATGATCTTGTTCATGGTCATTGCATGATTGGACACCGTCATGTCTTGGTTCGTGAATGGATGATAATATGTTGGATATTATGTGATCATCGCATGACTTGACTGGTTTGTTTGTCGAGTCTCAATCTTATCAATCTTATACCGCTAACGGTGAGATGTAAGCCCTAGTGAGCGTATTCGATTGCCTAAGAGTGTCTTTCCCGAGTCTTTGAATAACATGATGGTTACGGATTTGATTTCTATATGATCTTATCGTTATATCTCGTATTGCCTATCTATTCTTATCGCAATTCACATGGATGTATATATATGCATGCTTTACTTTTGTATTTCCTTATATGTACGTTTGATGTGATATGGATGGGAGAACCCGGAGTTACTCCCCACTGACTGTGGCATTCATGTTTTTCATGGATGAACAGGTTGCTTGCTATGGATGATTTTTTTGGATTCGAAATTTTGGGGTTCGGGTGTGAGCTAGCGGGCGTTGTCCCTGGAAGTTCACCTCTAGACGATAGTAGCTAGTTTTGGTTAAACACTTGTTCTTTGCTAACATTTTAAGAGACCCCGTCTCTTTATTGTATATTCCGTACTTAGTTGTAATATTTTGACATTCCTCGTTTTATTTAACTTGCATGTATAAAAGTTTTTAAAACTACCTATTTCCGCATTATAATTCGCATGCTTGTTTGATTTATTATTCCGCATTCGCGAGGGTTGTCACACATAAATTCGCGAAACAGAGGCCTATTTGCACCGTCCGTAACTACGCCATCCTCACGTTTTTCAGACTCATGGGTGACCTTGCTCTTACCCAAGTTGAGTCGACATCTTTTGGATCCCTCAAGAACCATGCCCGACTTAGATTGTGTCGAGGTAGGGGTTTTCTGTTTTGGGTTAGAGGTTTGTTCAAGATTTGGTGACATGCAGGGATTTTGGGTGTTACTTTTGGGTGTTTTGGGCGTGTTGTTGGTAGTCTTGGAAGCCATTGTTGTTGTTTTTCCTTCTTTTTTTGAAAGGTTGAAGATGATGGTGATAGGTGAATGGAAGGTGATGTTTATATGGGTAGGGTGTTGAGTTTTGCACGTGAAAGTGTCGTCCTTTCCCCTCTTTTTCCTTTTTTTTTTTTGCATTTGAGTAGGATAGGAAAGTAATCTAGGGTAACTATATGAGAGATATGGTAAACATAGGACTAGTTAAATAAAAAGATATGGTAGGATATTTTCTGCTGGGAATTTCGGTCAAGTGCAATCACATGGGTAGAATTTTGGTCAATAGTGAAAGTGAATAAAATGAGTTTTTGGTAAATATGTGTGTAGATTCTTCGAATCTACACCTTCTGCCAACCACCGAGTGATGATTTGGCCGCATGTTTAGCACGCAAAACGATTATGACAATTCATAAATTTTATCGTTAGGTGATAGCTCAAACAGTTGTGTCTACCCTTGGTCATCATCTACGTGCTGATACGGTCGTTTTGGCAGTCATTAGAGTCATTTTGGAGTCCGGTTAAAAAACCGCTTCATTTTCTATAAAAACGTCTTTTAAAACCGTGTCTGAACGCTCGAGAATATTTCGGATATTTTAATTATTCAAAACTTATCTTTTTTCGTAAAATATATTCATATTTTATTAAGAAAAGAGTTCGAAATATACCGAAACTCCATAATAGAAACGCTGAAATCTTTCTTTCAAAGTAGAAAACAGCCCGGGAAATGACGCAGCAGGAGCTGCGCCTCTTCCAAGAGTCGCAGTGCCTGCTGCGCCTCTTCCCCGGCTCGTTTTGCCTGTATCCGAGATATTTTCTAGATTTCTTTCTGTGTTTGGGTTATTCTAAAACTCTTCAGAATTATCCCTATATAAGGAGAGGTGCGTGCACACTTTTAAGGCACGCGAGTGTTCTGCCCCTTCTTTTATCTCTCTTTGCATTCTAAACATTGCTCTAAGCATTTTGACAACTACGTGCTTGATCAATCGACCACGTAAGCTTAGATCATTCTGGGTTCTCGTCACATTATTGCATTGACCGACCAATTTGACCAACTCAAAAATAATCAATCTTAATTAATCAATCGTTCCTCTTACGAGGGCACATTCTTTACATTCGAGTCGAGGTGTGGCTAAATCGTAACTTTAGTTCATATCTCCTTTCGTCAACAAGTAAGTCTGAGTGTGTTTAATCCCGTCTTTTTATTGTATTTTATTTCATCTAATGTAAGATTCATGTCAGATTTATGTCAAAATCGTGTTCAAACCTTTTCAATAGTCTTTCATTATTTCTTCTAGTCGTCTTTTTATTCTTATTACATACTCCCTCCTATTCCTAAAAAACATTCCCCATTCAAGAATGGACCAACACTTAATGGTGAGTAATTAAATAAGGTAAAGTATTGTAGTGAAGTGAGGTGATTGGAGAAAGGGAATGTATTGTGGGGTATTATTGTGGGGTGAAGTGATTAAAATAATTATTATTGTGGGGTAAGGTGATTAAAATAAAATAAAGTATGGGTATTGTTGTGGGTTGATGTGATTAAAATAAGTATAAAAGTTTACCAAAAAAGGAAAGGGAAAGCTATTGTGAATAGATGAAAATGGAAATGGGGAATGTTATTATGAATAGGAGGGAGTATTATTTATCTAGTTCTTGACTTAGATTCCTAATAGTCAATATTAGTAGGTTTTGTCCCTTAATTCAAGACCGTGTCTTAAAAGGTTAGATTCGTTCATATCTAGTCCTTAGATTCGTCTTTGATATATCTAGTATAATCAATCACTAAATCACTTAAATTCGACTTAAAGATCCGTAATAAACCGTAAATTCACCAACAAATTATAACTGATCGCGATTCTAGCTTCACAGCCATAACCCATCTCAGGAACAGAAGCAAGGTCTGATGCGCCTCTTCCAAAGGGCGCATGACCTGCTGCGCCTGTTCTGGGCTTGTTTCTGTGTCTGAACTTTCTGTTTCGCTTTGACGTGGTTTAATTAGGTAATCAATTGACTATTATTCGTATTATCGCTGCCAACCTGATTCATTTTATTTTTCTTAATTATTTTCTTTATTTCAATTAATCTTTCAAACATATTTCCGACATGGATCATGTGACAACCCTCGCGATAGCGGAATTAAAACATAACAAGCATGCGATTTATAGAGCGGAAAATATGGTATTTTTTTAAAACCTTTGACATGCCAAAATAAAGGTACGAGGAATGTCAAATAAATACAAACTAAAGTAGAATATACTACAAAGAGACGTAGTCTCTCAAAACGTGATCAAACATAAAGTTATTAGAAAACTAGCTAAGAAACGTCTAGGGGTGAATCGTCGAGGCCAACGCCCGCTAGCTCACACCTGAACCAAAAAACACAAGCAAAACCAACCAAGCAACATGTTTATCCATGGAAACATGAACGCCACAGTCAGTGGGGAGTAACTCCGGGTTCTCCCAGCCATATCACAAATAACATACTTAAAAGGAAATACATAAGTAGAAGCATACATATATAAATATACATGTGAAATACGAGAAGCATAAATTTGCATTTCAATATATAAAGATATAGGCGTGTGAAGTACAAAATCGTAATCATCAGATTATAGACAAACTCGGGGAAGACACCCTTAGGCAACTATATACTCGTTAGGGCTTACATGTCTGCGTTAGCGGCATCTACTTAATAAGATCGATACTCGACATATAAACCACGTCAATAATCTATTTCATGCAAGGGTCCAACTCAATGATCACGTATAATTCAACTTAAAACAACCATCCAATCATACTAAAATGACAACATAATCTTACGGTAAATGGCACGCACTAGCATCATGTACAATAGCAAGACAAGCTAATGGAAGCCCACGGGATAAGACATTTCCGGGAACCGTATACGATAAGACGTTTCGTATACTCATAACTTAGTCAAACAAGTTCACGGGATAAGACGTTTCCCGGAATCGTGTACGATAAGACGTTTCGTACACCCAAGACTCTAATCCTCTCGGTAGGACGACGATAATAATACGGTCCTAGTCTAAACCTGGCCAGACTTTCGGAATAAGACATTTCCCGATTCGACATGTGGTATGACGTTCCACATCCAAGACTCGATTATACAAAGACGTCGAGTACCCCAAATTCGGCTAAACCACACGAAAGAAACGGAAAGAGATCTATAGTCAAAAGTCAAGCTAGTACGCTACATGCAATGACACCACCTCGCAAGGATACAACATATGACGGTCGGGTCGACCAACTCATTGCGTTCGCCTCCTAACAACGTCGTCATATCCCCACTAAACAAATGCACAAAGGCATCACGGTTATACTTCACCGCTCTGACATTTAAGTCTAACGGTTATAAAGTGTGACCGGGGAATGAGAGTTCATAGCACTCAACAATTAGAGCTCATATCAAAACATATGTAAAACCGACTCAAAGAGGGACACATCAAAAACCGTCACCAAACATGAGAATAGGGAATTATATTAATTTAACTATGATAAAAAAAATGAATCAATACATGATACATAAGCATTAGAACAAGTTTATGAAGCATAATAAATAAGAAACATAGATCCCCTCTCAAAACAACATGTTTGGAAGCCAACTAAAACAAGTATTCACTTCAAACGGTCATAACTAGCGTTCTAGACATTCAAATGCAGAAATTCCAAGTGGAGGTGATAGCTTATCCTCTTAAGGTTCCAACGATAGGTCACAATCCCAAAACCAAGAAAGTAACGAAGGAGATATGATCATTTTACGAAAAGGAGTCAGTGCAGTGAGTCCCAGCCGGTCAGGGGGACCGGCGGCCGGGTTCCAGGCTGGGACATCATGAACAAACACAAATTTTATGAATACTCATCCTATTCTAAATACATTTACTAACATCAGAAACACATAAAAACACGTATTGATATCGAGTAACCCTTCACCGTTACCTTTACGCGTCTTCAATCGATTTCTAAGCCTTCCTCCACTAGATAGTAATCCTTATCGGGGTCTTGAAGATCTCCACCTATACAAAGACGACAAAGGATAAATATAATTCACCTTTGGGAAATACGGAAAAATTTAAAATGAGAAAGACAATAATTTTATTACCACACAAGGTAGAGGACGATGAGAGCGGAAGATTATGATGAAAATAAGGAGATTTGAGTGAGGAATGAAGGAGTAGTGATGATCTTGAGCTTGATCAAAAATGGAGTTTAGGTTTTGGTGGTTTGTTGAGGAAGAAGGAGTAAGTGGAAAAGAAGAAAGGAGTTGGGGTTTATGAGGGGGATATAAGGTGAGTAAGTGGAAAAACATGGAAAAAGCCCAAACGCGCCTTAAGGCGTCACTCACTCGGAATTTCGAGTAAAGTCTGAATACGAACTCGGATTTGCTAAATTAGACACGGAAACTAAGTTCTAGACTAAATCCAAAATTTCGCTGAAAAGTATCCGTATAATTTTTTTAAATTACAAATAGGGTACATTTGCGGGTGTTACAGATCATGAAATCCATTGTAATCTTTATTCTTTTGTAATTTATTTTAATCTCATGTAATCATTGTATGATTTAATTAGTTGTTCTCACATGCAATTGAATATTAAATCCTACTTTGACCTAATTGAATGCTAAACTATATGTTCAAGCGACAGAGTCTTAACTCACATGTTAGAATTAAAACGTTGATGTTTCGTAGCAAGCATATCACCGACAACACATCGATAATAGAAGAGTTTCCCTAATCTTTAGTATAGGGCGCTATCAAGGCAGGTGGGATTAGGTGTTCGATCATAAGACCTTCCAAATACGTACCCTAACCCCCTACTCCAGATCTATGTGAACATCCGTGTTCATTGACATCTACGACAGTCATTCTAGACATAGATTGCTAAGGGTAATGAGTTCTTAGTGTTCATGTCATGCCTTTGTATCTTGACATGGGATAAAGTATTCAAACGGTTCCAACTTCCCACAAAAGTTGGTGGCGACATCACAAATGCATGTTTTCACGCTTGTCCCTTGTTTCTCCATCCGTGGTATCCCGTGTATCATAGTTTGGAAAGGATCGCGAAACCCGTGTATCACAATATGGTCCATATTTCAATATTAATAAAATACATAATATTTAAGATATTCACGTAAAATATATAATATTAAATACAAATATACTAGGAATAGAATATACGAACACAGTCATACAATCTTGTCTTCTAACCAGTCATGCAGGTTCGTAAAATAGATATAAAGATTTTAATTGCTACTGATTAAACCAATTTCAAACCGCAAAATCTCCAAACGTCTTCTAGCTAACGCCTTTGTTAAAATGTCAGCCCATGGATTTTCAGTACTACAAAATTCTAGATTAATATTGCCCTTTTCTACATGGTCGCGTAAGAAATGGTGTCTAATGTCTATATGTTTAGTACAAGAATGTTGAGCAGGATTCTTAGAAATAATAGTATCACTCGTATTATCACAAAATATAGGCATACAACCAACATTTACACCATAATCACATAGTTGTTGCTTTAACCAAAGTAACTAAGAACATACCAGTCCGGAAGCTATATACTCGACTTCAGCAGTAGACAACGCAACAGAAATTTGCTTCTTTGAGCCCCAAGTTATAATGCATGGTCCAACAAACAAAGCAAATCCACAGCTACTTTCTCTATCTAAAGAACATCGTGCATAATCTGCATCTAAATATCCTACTAGATCGAAATTGCACTCAAGTGGATACCATAGGTATAAAGTAGATGTATCAATTAAATATCTCAAGATACATTTAACTGCAATCATATGTGACTCTTTAGGGCACGATTGAATTCGAGCACACACACATACAGTAAACATAATATCAGGTCTACTCGCAGTTAAATATAATAAAGAATCAGTCATACCTCGATATGTGGTCTCATCGACACACTTACCAAGTTCATCTAAGGTTAACGTTTTATCAGTAACCATAGGTGTGTCCATTGGATGAGCGTTTTCCATACCAAACTTTTTGATTAGCTCCTTGACATATTTCTGTTGGTGAATCATTATACCATCTTTTGTTTGTTGAATTTGTAACACCCGCAAATGTACCCTATTTTTAATAGTAAAATATTTTACGGATACTTTTCAGCGAAATTTAGTTTTAATTTAGAATTTAATTTCCCGAGTCGAATTTAGAATTTCCGAGTTCGTATTTGAATTTTACGCGAGATTTCAAGTAAATCCCGTCTTAAGTCATCTTTGACTTTTCTTGACTTTTCCACTTATACATCTCATACTCCCTCATAACCTAACACTTCCTCACACAACTCAACTCTTTCTTCTTCCTTAAGAAAACCAAAGAAAACGTAGTTTCCATTTCTTCCAAGCTTAGATTCGTCATAACTCTTTCGTTTCTCGCTCAAATTCACGTAAGTTCGTCTTATTCTTCCCCTCTTATCTTCCTCTATCCGTATTGGTAATAAAATTACCGTCTTTCTCGCTTTTCAAACTTTCCATCTTTCTCAAGGTGAAGTAAATTCATCTTTTATTGACTATTTGTAGGTGGTGACCTTCAAGATCTCGTCAAAGACTATTTCTTAATCGAAGAGGACCTTGACGCGGAGTAAAGACGCATAAAGGTAACAGTGAAGGGATACTCGATATCATTTACGTGTTTTACATGATTTCTATGTTAGAATTCGTATTTAGAATACGATTAGTAAGCTTAGGAATTACGTTATTGATGATGAATGTTGTTAGTTGATCATTGTTGATGATGATTATTGATTGTTGATAATTGATAGAAGTAAGTTATGAGAAATGGAAATGATAGAACCTTGAATTGTTGCTCACGGATGGACTGGGGTTCCCAGCCGGGTGACCGGCCGCCGGTCTGCCTACCGGCTGGGAACACATCAGTAGGAAACTTTGCTTTATGTGTGTATTGGTGCTCCCGGCCGGGTGCCCGGCCGCCGGCCCCCTGATCGGCTGGGAACACGCTGCATTTTTGATGAGTTTTTGTGTTATAATTGTGGCGCAAGCCGGGTGACAGGCCACCGGCCCACTGACCGGCCGGCAACACGCTGCATTTTGTTTCTTATAATTTTCTAAATTCGTAATTTATAATAGTTCGCATGGTTCGTTTATCGTATAATTTTACGTAGTGACTTATAATATTTATGTTTCGAATATATGATATTCCATTCGCTTGTATCGCATGTTTTGTGACGGTTTTTGATATGTCCAACTTTGAGTCGGTTTTTACAAATGTTACGGTTTGAGCACTATTTTGTTATGTGCTTTGTACTCTCATTCCCTTGGCTACCTCCACGTTCGTAAGGCTGGAATGTCGGAACGGGGATGTATCCTACTGCTTGATTGCATGTGTTAGTGGGCATACGACGACGTTGTTAGGAGGCGAACGCTTTGCGTTGATCGACCCGGCCGTCAAATGTTGTGTACTTGCGAGGTGGTGTTATTTGCATGTAGCGTAGCGCTTGTTATGAGGCTCGAGCTCTTTTCCGCCTCTTTCGTGAATTATATCGACCGAATTCGGGGTACTCGGCGTCTTTCATTGACCGAGTCTTGGATGCGAAATGTTATCGCTTGTCGAATCGGAAAATGGTTATTCCGAGAGGCTGGCCAGGTTTAGACTAGGAACCGTATTATTATCGTCGTCCTACCAGGAGGAAATTAGTCTACATATACGAAATGAATTGAATCGTGTATGCGTTCAGGGAATATTTTATCCCGTGGGTGCCTTTTAATCATACTTGCCATGTACACGGTGCTAGTGCGTTTCATTTACCGTGAGAGAGGTCGTCATTGTATTGTTATGTGTGGATGGGTGATTACATGATTGATTATTCATGATCATACCATGACTTGGCATGGTTTGTTTGTCGACTCTCAATCTTATCAAACTTATACCGCTAACGGTGAGATGCAAGCCCTAGTGAGCGTATTCGGTTGCCTAAGAGTGTCTTCCCCGAGTCTTTGTATAACATGATAGATTCGGACTTGTACTCCTTATGCATTTATCATTATATATTGAATTGCCTATCTATCCTTATCGTATTTCACATGTATATCTATATATGCATGCTTCTACTTTTGTATTTCCTTTTATGTACGTTTAATGTGATATGGCTGGGAGAACCCGGAGTTACTCCCCACTGACTGTGGCGTTCATGTTTTTCATGGATGAAAAGGTTGCTTGATTTGGATGGCTTTTTGCTATGATATTTTGGGTTTGGGTGAGAGCTAGCGGGCGTAGTCCCTGGATTAAACACCTCTAGACAATTTTAGCTTGTTTGCTAAACACTTTTACTTTGTTAACATTTGGAGAGACTTCGTCTCTTGTTGTAGTTTATTTCGTACTTTGGTTTGTAATATTTGACACTCCTCGTATACTTATTCTTGCATGTATAAAAGTTTTAAAAACATTATAATTCCGCTATATAATTCACATGCTTGTATGTTTTATATTTCCGCATTCGCGAGGGTTGTCACAGTAGGTATCAGAGCTTTATCGCTTCCGACGCACACACGTGAACCCTAAACTTAAACTACTTGACCTTGAAATAATAAATGAGAGATGGGTAGAAGTTAAGGACTTTATTTGGTAGTTTATTTGTTTATGCTAATTGATAGGAGTAACTTAAATTGTATTTGTTGCTTATGAAGATGGTTGTGTTGGAGCAAGTGTTCTCCACAATAGTGCATTTATGTTATAAATCTCATTTTGGAACATTAGTGGGATGACTAGTATTTTGATACTCCACGTCAGTTAATTAACGTAAATCGATAACGGTCGGCTGACTAGAGTTAGACGTTATTGTCGTATGACGGCGGTAATCAACTGACCCCTTTCGGTCACGCCTATAGGATGAGACCCAAACAGAAATCTAATTATATGTATACGATACATATTAATTAGTACTTTACATATATATTTGATATATGTTTAGTTACGAGAGTTATTTATTGGAAATTGAGTTACGAACTCATTCCGGATAAGTTTATTAGTCAATTATACGATAATTGACTGAATAAATTTTACGTCTTATTTTAATATGATTGAATAAGATTTAATTTAATGATTAATAGTTAATTCATTAAATTAGTTGAGGTGATGCATATACTTTGAGGTAGAGGTGATTAGTTAATTATATTTACAAGGAGTTGTAAAATAAACTAACTAGGCATTGTGGGACCCATTATATATTGATATAATGATAAAATATCACTTAAAAGTGTTATTTTAATTATTTATTAATTTGAGTCATGTAATTGTTATATGATCAAATTAACCCTTAATTATACAAGATAATTAAGCATATGATTATAAGTATTTGTGGGAAAAATATCAAAAATCAAAATGGACCACATGACACTAGTGGGGGCCGAAAATTTGGTAGTGTATAACATGATGATTGTTGTTTCTTGTATTACACTACAACATGTGATCATGTCATGTTTATGACACATGATCATGGTCTTATTCACTACTACACTCAACACTTTTGCATGAGATTATTTTAAGCAAAAATAAGGGGCCACCAAGGCTCACATGGCCGGACCATTTGTGTCCTTAAATGGACAATTTTGTTGTTCATTTAGCTTGCTTGTTCATTCTTATTTTTGCATGTTTATCTCTCTAATATCCTCATCTCTCTAAAACCTCTCAAACACTAATATTTCTCCTATTACTAGAGTAGTAATAAATCTAATATTAGTTTATATTATCACTTGTGTTTTCTAGTCAAAAACTAAGTGATTAGTTTGAGTTTTCTCTTGGGTGCATCTTAAAGGAGATCTTCTAATTTGAATATTACAAGGAGGATCATCTTTTTCTTCCTAGCACAAGATCAACATTGAAGGTGTTTCTTGTTGCGCCCATATAAACCGAAATTTCCCAATGTAAGGAAATTTCTTCTTACTTTTTATTATGCATTTTAATTTGCATGCATGTTACATAGATCTTTATTAAACACTAAATTAACAAGTAATTTAGTAACTAATTATAGGAGTCTAATTAGGGTCTGTGAACTTTCATGTGGTATCAGAGCTAGCTTGTAGCATGCATGTTGATTTGAGCATTAAAATCGGGTTATACGATAACTTGGGTAAAATCAAAACTTCATGTTAAAAATGGTTTTCACAAAATTTTCTGATTTTCTTGCATACCTACTGACCTCAAAATAATTGTGGTCAAATTTGGTGAATTTACGAATTAATTTGCTATTTATTATGATTTATGGCCTTTAAAACCGAGTTAACATGCGGTTTTATGTTAAACGTTAACTTAAAAATAGTTGCATGTTGAATCTGGCCTCAAATTTTTAATATGTTCTCACATGCATGGTGTACATATTGTATATAAAGTTTCGTGACATTTGGTCATGTATTGCATGGTTATTGATTTTTATTGGATAAAAATCAATTTAAAGGAATTATTTTGTTCTTAAAATTGAAACGAGACTTTCTGGAGTTCAAAATTTTTTGTACATTTTAAAATAATCTTTATATCATCCTGGTAAAATTTTAAAATTGTTTTCATCATTTTCCTATTTTAGTTTGTTTTTATTTGATAAAAACCGATTCTTATAAAGCTATTTGTTCATAAAATCATTTCAAATTTTTTTGGGCAAATGTTTTTTTTTCTTGAGGTTCCTGGAAGTGTTCCAGTATGTACAAATAATGTTTTTCAATTTTTTAATGATTTTTCATTTTATTGTGGGTTTAATTCATAAAAGTTTAGATAGTGGAGACTAATTTTGAGTTCTAAATCAGTTTAGATAGTTAGTTTGAGCTTAAATACGATTTAAGTGTTGATTATAGATTTTTAGTAGATAAAATCGATAAAATTCGTAAGAACCGAGCTAGAATGAACATGACAAGTGTTGAGGGTGATTTTGGCATGATTTTACAGCATTTTTATTTATGTTGTTTATGTTGACTGAATGAATGTCATTTATTTATTTTATTGCAAGATGTACCTAGTATGGCCTAGATTATTTTAATCGGAATTACCCGTAAAGTAAGGGAATACCGATTTGGTTGTAATTTATTGCGATTTCGTATCGCCGTTTTGTAATAATTAATAATTTCATTTTATAGATCAAATGTATAATAGGAATTTGCTATATATTCATTTGTATTTTTGTAATTATTTATTGTGAAGACGATGATTCCCAAAGTCGGTGTTCCAAAAGACGGTGCCATATTGGAAGGTGTTCCATGAAGAGGCAAGGGACCAAGGAGTTGGTTTCCGATTTGTAATGATCTAGTTAATTAGATTATCTAGGTGGCCATACTAGGATTTAATTTGATTGCTTGTTTTATTTTTCCGCACATGCCAAAATCACCAACATGCATTTTATTTATCGATTGTCAATTCAACGTTATTCAAAATTCACCAACTTAGTCCACTTATAGGGAATTAATAACTAAAATTGGCAAGACCTCTCACATAACTTAAAAGGGAATTGAGATTTAGCCTTACCAATTGAAGCACCTATGAATCCCGTGTTCATTAGGACAACCACAACGTGGACCTTTTTACCTCGGGTAAGTAGGGTGATACGATCAGACGCCTAAATTGGGTTGGACTCAACAAGATAAGCGTTATCTTGGGACTAGGAGATGGGTTTAGTTGAAATTCGTCGACCGAGAGTTCTAGGAGTAGAATTAGTCAAAAGTTGACTTACCGTCTTTTACATAAAAGTTGCATAACATATTCTTTTGTCTAAAATGCGGGTCTCGGAATCGCTTATATAATTTCGTGAGGGGTCATTATATGAGTGACTTGTTTAAATTGTTTATGCAAGTAAAATTGATTAAAACAATGAATGTTAATATTTCCTAATTTTGTTGTAGTTATTCATAATTCGTAATGGCAACCAATAACAACACCGTTCAACTAGGAAAAGACTCATGGCTAAGGTCCGTTATGGACAAATGCATCTTAAAAGACGATGGAACTAATTTCGTCGAGTGGGAGCAAACGATCAAGGGCGCGGCGTTATCGGATAACGTTTTACGCTACTTGACCGACGCACCTCCCAATGAACCCGGCCCAAGAGCCACTAATGCGGCCAAAGCCGCCTATGAGGAATACCTTAAGGTAGCAAACGACGTCAAGATGGTCTTGATTTGGTCGATGTCCTCAAGCCTTAAGCAACAATACATCACCCTTGGAGCATATGAGATATTCTTGTTGGAGCAAGTGTCCTCCACAATAGTGCATTTATATTATAAATCTCATTTTGGAATATTAGTGGGATGACTAGTATTTTGATACTCCACGTCAGTTGATTAACGTAAATCGATAACGGTCGGCTGAATAGAGTTAGACGTTATTGTCGTATGACGGCGGTAATCAACTGACCCCTTTCGGTCACACCTATAGGATGAGACCCAAACAGAAATCTAATTATTTGTATACGATACATATTAATTAGTACTTTACATATATATTTGATATATGTTTAGTTACGAGAGTTATTTCTTGGAAATTGAGTTACGAACTCATTCCGGATAAGTTTATTAGTCAATTATACGATAATTGACTGAATAAATTTTACGTCTTATTTTAATATGATTGAATAAGATTTAATTTAATGATTAATAGTTAATTCATTAAATTAGTTGAGGTTATGCATATATTTTGAGGTAGAGGTTTGGGTTTTCTCTTGGGTGATTAGTTTGGGTTTTCTCTTGGGTGCATCTTAAAAGAGATCTTCTAATTTGAAGATTACAAGGAGGATCATCTTTTTATTTCTAGCACAAGATCAACATTGAAGGTGTTTCTTGTTGTGCCCATATAAACCGAAATTTCCCAATGTAAGGAAATTTCTTCCTACTTTTTATTATGCATTTTAATTTGCATGCATGTTACATAGATCTTTATTAAACACTAAATTAACAAGTAATTTAGTAACTAATTAGAGGAGTCTAATTAGGGTCTATTAACTTTCAGGTTGGACCTCGAGTAGAAGAGAACGTTATTCTCGGGGCTCTTACTCAATTTCTGAGAAATCAGCAAGATGCGGCTAATGTTCGTGCCAACCAAGTCCCTCCTTATAGAGAAGACAATCACCAAGGAGGCTATGCTTGGGTGGCTAGCCAAATTGCTAGGAGCAATATTTCGCCTTATGGTTGAGAGCCGGACCCTACCGAGCTCTCGGAATGGTTTCGAGAGATGGAGAAGCAATTTGACTTATACCAAGTCCGTCAAGAGGATAAGGTAAGGATTGCTCAGTTCTTCCTGGTAAGGGAGGAAGACTACTGGTGGTCGATTGTCAATCCCACCGCTATTCTTGAAATCAATTTCGAGTGGGAATGTTTCAAGTCTCTTGTTGAGGAACGTTTTTACCCCATGAAGCTCAAGCAACAAAGACTCAGAGAATTCATCGATTTCAAGCAAGGTGATTTGATGACCCAAGACTTCACCACTCAATTCAACAAGCTTGCTCACTTTGCACCAGGACTCATCAAGGATGATGAAGATCGAGCGTTTTACTATCGTAATAAGCTTAGTGCTTTGCTCCAAAGCAAAGTAAGGAGGAGCTCTACATCTTTCGGTGAATTGTATGATGATGCCCTTCGGGCCGAGGACTCCATGAAGGTCATTAGAGATGGAGCGAAGATGATGAATCCATCTCCTTTTTCCTCTTTCAATCCAAGGTCAAACTTCCAGGACAAAAGACCTTTCACTCCCTCTTCTTCTAATGCCTATGCTAACCAGAGACGTTCCAACGCTCCTCCTCAAGCTCAAGCTCAAAGCCGATTTTGTGACGGTTGTAGGAAACCCTTTCACCCCGGAGTAGGATGCTATGATAGGCCCCTCTTTTGCTTTTTCTGCAAGAAGCCTGGACACCGCATTCGTGAGTGCCCCAATCGTCAGACTTCCGCACCTGGTGCCAAAAGTAAAGGATCCAGCTATGTACTCAGCCGAGCCGAAGTCGATGCCCCCCGGAGATCGTGACTGGTAGTTTCACTTCTTTAAACCAACCTCATTTTCCTCTTTCGCCTCAGTCTTTTAATTCCATGTTATCGTAGCCTTTTGATGATGCCTCCTAGCGTTCCTTGTATCATGTTCAATTATCCCTACTCTCTGGAGAGGTAGTTTTCTTATTAGCTAACGTAAGGGTTAGTAGGTGTGTTTTGATGAAGTTTCGAATATGGTACCTAATCGTCCTATTGAACTAGTTTCATGTTTAGATGATTATAAGGATTTGAGAATAAGCTTAGGATGAAACTCTCCTAGTGGTTTTAGACTATGAAAGCTTGATGTTACAATATCATTTTGAGGATCGAAATAAGCATAATGATAGTTGGTTGTTTTGGTTAAGAATTTTAGTGATTTCTTTAAATGTTACTTGGGAAATTGTTGTCTTTAAATGTTGGACCCTATCTTTGTTATCTTTAAATTGTTGTCTTTGTGGAATTTGGATTTGGATGACCAAACTTGAGGAATAATGTCATAAGCGAAAACCGATGTATTGAGAGTTTGAAAGAGCTAAATAAATTGATTTACGGTCGCATTGCCCTATGATTGGCAAAATTTAAGTAAAATGAGATTTTGTGACTAATCTCTCTTGAGGTTTTGTGATCTAACTTTTGAAGATGAGAAGGTTCATTGTTAACAAGTTTCGGATAACGAGTTTTGGAATAAATAGAATCAAAGGATTTCATGGTAAGTCTCTTTTACCATGTGGTTGTTAGCGATCATGTTTCCCTAGATATAAATATTTTGTTGGTGGTTTCTAATAAGAGTTTTCATGGAGCTAAGAAGATTAGAGTCCGCAATGAATCTTTCATGTGGGTTGTTAGTTGTGGAGTCCACCGTGCCGATGAGCCTTAGAAGATTCTAATTGGATTTGAATAATTGGGATTTGTTACTCGAAGTTTCATGAATATGAATTATTTTTGTAGGAATCGGATGATTGAAAATGTTGAGGATAAATTGCACTCTCTTGAGGACTAGTTTACTCGTGGAGTTAGTGATGTCGAGTTGCGATAGACATTTGAATTGTCATAGATGAAAGATAGTATTGTGGTTCATTCCTCTCTTTTCCCTCAAATTGATCCTTACTCAATCCGCTAGTCTTCAATCCTTCCCCTTTTTGGTCCTTTTTGCTCATTGGACGTACCTCTTAGTATCACGATTTGTGATTTCGATGTTCGAGTCGCTCTATGTACGTATAATGTCTTGTTATTTTGATTTTATCTTTGAGAAAATCTCCAAATCTCCATATTGCTTTCCTAATTTAACTTTTCAAAGAAGTTTAAAGATGGATTTCGTATCCTCTTTTTGGAGAAAATAGATTTCTTTTGCTTTTATACTTGTTTTATGCGTTGGTTGGATGTTTGGACTTGTTGTTAGAGACGTCTGGTGACTAGTTCTACACTTACTAACACTTGTTTTGATTTTCGATTTCACTTTTTCGACATTGATTTGATTTTTGATTGCTAGAGTTCTCGTTCGCGACGGGCACCCTTGTAATTCGTAAGTAAGTTTCGCACTTATGAAAAATTTCCTTAAACCGTTTCGAGAAGAACATCATTTCATAAATGTTTTCCCTTGTAAAAGCTTTCGTGTTGATTTTGTAAACCGATTCTTGTCTTTGATACTTTTGTTTTCTACTCTCAAGTTTCGAGGACGAAACTTTTTTAAAAGGTGGGGTGATTGTAACACCCGCAAATGTACCCTATTTTTAATAGTAAAAATATTTTACGGATACTTTTCAGCGAAATTTAGTTTTAATTTAGAATTTAATTTCTCGAGTCGAATTTAGAATTTCCGAGTTCGTATTTGGATTTTACGCGAGATTTCAAGTAAATCCCGTCTTAAGTCGTCTTTGACTTTTCTTGACTTTTCCACTTATACATTTCATACTCCCTCATAACCTAACACTTCCTCACACAACTCAACTCTTTCTTCTTCCTTAAGAAAACAAAAGAAAACCTAGTTTCCACTTCTTCCAAGCTTAGATTCGTCATAACTCTTTCGTTTCTCGCTCAAATTCACGTAAGTTCGTCTTATTCTACTCCTCTTATCTTCCTCTATCCGTATTGGTAATAAAATTACCGTCTTTCTCGCTTTTCAAACTTTCCATATTTCTCAAGGTGAAGTAAATTCATCTTTTATTGACTATTTGTAGGTGGTGACCTTCAAGATCCCGTCAAAGACTATTTCTTAATCGAAGAGGACCTTGACGCGGAGTAAAGACGCATAAAGGTAACGGTAAAGGGTTACTCGATACCATTTTGTTGTGGGGTTCAAGGTGAAGAAAAGTTATGTCGTACACCATTCCCTAAAATATTTTATAAAGGCTTGGTTATCAAATTATGTGCCATGATCAGTACGAATATAAACTAACTTTTTATCAAATGTTTTTTGGGCAAGCTTCATTAATACTAAAAACTCATCAAAAGTTTCATCTTTAGTTAAAAGAAAGATAGGCCATACATACCTTGAGTAGTCGTCGACTAGGACGAACACATACCTTGATCCACTACGGCTTCTAACTTTCATAGGTTGACACAAGTTCATGTGTACCAACTCAAGTGGACGAACTGTGCTTACTACTCGTTTTGGTTTTAATGAAGATCTAACTTGTTTACATCGGGCACATGAGTCACACATATTTTCTTGTTCAAATTTGATTGAGGTTAAACCCTCAACTAAATCCCACAATTTGAGTTTCTTTAAAATTGTTGGACTAATGTGTGCAAACCTCTTGTGGCACAAGCACGAATCATCTATAGTAGCTTTCATGCACATAAGGGAATTTGTAGTGATTGTATTCAAATCAATCATATACACATTCCTCATACGTAGACCCTCAAGAATGACATTACTAGTACCTTCAACTATGATACGACAAACATTAGAGTGAAAAATGACTTTTTTCCTTTGTCGCATAGTTGAGAGATACTTAGTAGATTATGTTTAAGAGCACTTACCAGATAAACATTATTAATAGCATGTGAAGAAGATATACCAATCTTACCTACACCGATTATTTTGCCCTTCTTGTCATGTGTCTGGAACATCCGCTGTCGAGATACCATTGATTATTCTCTTTCACTATTATCTGCAATGGAATCAAATTCAACTTTGGGTCCTTTATGGTTAGTAACTCGGTAAATTTGATCCTTCCTAACCCATATCTGTTTTACAATTCTTTTGGTCTTAACATAGGGTTGTCTAGGTTTATTATAGTACATTCTAGGTTTTTTTATTGTCGTGACGCACAATAGGTTTGAATGACTGCTTTTGATTCACATTCGCTTTAGATGATGACCGTTTTGATGTGTAATCGAAACCCATGTCATAAAACCATCTGAATTCATTGTTTGTTATTTCTTCATGTTCAAGTTTTGGTTCAGACTTATTAACACTGGACACGTCATGTTCTTAAAAACAATCATCTTGATTTTTATAATCATAGGCATATTTAACCCAATTCTCTTTGCCATGACCTGTGTGACCACAATAATTGCAAATCTGATATTTTGAAAGATTGACATATTTCCTTCTCCTGAAATCACGATTAGAAGGAGTAGATTTGCACATATCGTGGTCTCTGCGACTATAACATTCATGTCCAATGTGACAACCCTCGCGATAGCGGAAATAAAACATAACAAGCATGCCATTTATATAGCGGAAAATACGATATTTTTGAAAAATTTTACATGCCAAAATAAAAGTACGAGGAATGTAAAATAAATACAAACTAAAATAGAATAGACTACAAAGAGACATAGTCTCTCAAAAAGTTATCAAATATCAAAGTTGTTAGCAAACTAGCTAAGAAACGTCTAAGGGTGAATCGTCGAGGCCAACGCCTGCTAGCTCACACCAGAACCCAAAAACAACAAGCAAAATCCATCCAAGCAACCTGTACATCCATGAAAACATGAACGCCACAATCAGTGGGGAGTAACTCCGGGTTCTCCCAGCCATATCACAAATAACATACTTAAACGGTAATACAAAATAGAAGCATACATATATATACATACATGTGATTTATGAGAAGGATAAATAGACAATTTTAATGTATAAAGATATAGGCTCATGAAGTACAAAACGGTAAGCATCATATTATAGATAGACTCGGTGAAGACACCCTTAGGCAACGGTATACTCACTAGGGCTTGCATCTCACCGATAGCGGCAAATCCTTGATAAGATAGAGACTCGACATATATACCACGCCATGTCATCTAACGGACACAAATAATCAACATATAATCATCCATCCAAACGTACGAATATAGTGACAACATCTCTCACGGTAAATGACACGCACTAGCACCATGTACATAGCAAATATGATTAAAATCGAATCCACGGGATAAACATTTCCCTGAACGCATACACAACTAACATTTCGTATATGTAGACTAATTTCCTCCCGGTAGGACGACGATAATATAACGGTCCTAGTCTAAACCTGGCCAGACTCTCGGAATAAACATGTTCCGATTCGACATGCGATAAATATTTCGCATCGAAGACTCGGTCAAACACAGCAGCCGAGTACCCCAAATTCGGTCAACCTTCACGAAAGAGGCGGAAAGAGCACAAGCATCATAAACAAGCGATACGCTACATGCAATGACACCACCTCGCAAGTATACAACATTTGACGGCCGGATTGATCAACGCAAAGCGTTCGCCTCCCAACAACGTCATCATATCCCCACTAAACCATGTATTCAAGCATTAAGAATACATCTCCTCGTTTCGACATTCCAGTCGAACGAGCAAGGAGGTATAGCCGGGGAATGAGAGTTCATAGCACTTAACAATTAGTGCTCAAATCCTAATATATGTAAAACCGACTCAAAAGGGAGACATATCAAAAACCGTCACAAAACATGTGATATAAACGAATGGAATATCATATATTCTAAACATGAATATTTAAAGCTATTGCGTAAATTTATACGACAATTGAACCGTTCAAACTATTATAAATGAAAGTATAAGAAAAGAATTAGAGGAAGAAAATACAGCGCGTACCAGCCGGTCAAGGTGACCGGCCGCCGGCTGACGCCTCAGTAACATTTGGATATCATCGAAAATACAGCGTGATCCAGCCGGTCAAGTGGACCGGCCGGCAACCCGGCTGGAACATACGTCATATGAGAAAAAGAGGAAGGATAAGGGGATGTCTCAGCCAGTCAGCCGGTCAATGGGACTGGCCGCCGGCTACCCGGCTGGCACCTCAGTAACATTTGGAAACCATCAAAAATACAGCGCAATCCAGCCGGTCAAGTGGACGGGCTGCCGGCTACCCGGCTGGACCATATACCATTTGAGAAAAAGAGAAAGGATAAGGGGGTGTCTCAGCCGTTTGGCTGACCGGCAGTCGGTCAGCCGGCTGAGACTTACAATATACCAAATTACTTCGAAAAAGTCAGCCACACTCCCAGCCGGACAGCTGACCGGCAGCCGGTCAGCCGACTGAGACTTACAATATACCAAATTACTTCGAAAAAGTCAGCCACACTCCCAGCCGGACAGCTGAACGGCAGCCGGTCGGCCGGCTGGGAGCACATACCTACGAAATTCATCACTCAACATCAATGATCATCAACAATCATCAACTATCATCAATACTCATTAACAATTATCAACAAACAACAACCATCATCAACAAGTACAAAGTCTATGAATAATCATCCTATTCTAAATACGTTAACTAACATCAAAAACACATTAAATCACGTATTGATATCGAGTAACCCTTGACCGTTACCTTTTCGCGTCTTCAATCTTCTTCTAGGTCCTCCTCCACTAGGTAGTAATCTTTGTCGAGGTCTTGAAGGTCTCGACCAACAATAATACAACAAAAGATGAATATAATTCACCTTTGAGAAAGACCGATAAATTGAAAGATGAGAGAGACGATAATTTTATTACCAAATAAGATAGAGGACGATAAGAGGGAAAGATTATGACGAAAATTAGCGGATTTGAGTAAGAAACGGATGAGTAATGAGGTGTTTGAGATTGATCACAATTGGGGTTTAGGGTTTTTGGTTACTTGAAGAGGAAGAAGGAGTAAGGGGAAAAGAATGAGGGAGTTAGGGTTTAAAGGGGGTATACGGTGAGTGGAAAATTATGATAAAAGCCCAAAAGCGGCTTCAGGCGTAACTCACACGGAATTTCGAGTAAAGTCCGAATACGAACTCGGATTTGCTAGATTAGACTCGGGAAATTAAATTCTAGACTAAAACTAAAATTACGCTGAAAAGTATCCGTATAATATTTTTAATATAAAAATAGGGTACATTTGCGGGTGTTACATCCTTGACTCATGTTTATGTTACTGTTAGACTGTTCGGTAAGGAAGTTTAAGACTTTCTTACTTCCTTCCCATTTATCATGAAATTTTCGTGCATGTAGAAGCAATTCCTTCAAAGACATAATTTCTTTTTCACATATCGAATGGTCTACATTCAAGTCTTTGGAGGGATTCTTCTTTTTAAAGTTTTCACGAAAACCATTAAAACGTTTGTTCAAGATAAATTTCTCCTCATTTAGTTGATCTTTGGCTTAGGAGAATTTAGCCTCTATATCTTTCAATTGCTGAGAAAGAAAAGAGTTTTCTTTCTTGAGATCAATGATAGCAACTTCCTTTGCTTTAGCTTCAGATTCAAAAGGTCGTTGCTTTCTTCAATTCTAAAGTTATTACCTCATTAGTTATAACTTTGGCTTGAAGATGTTTAATTTTGAGTTTTAACTCTGAGATTATAGCTTCATTAGCTATAATTTTAGACTCAAGAGTGGATTTCTCAACATTTGTCATATCTGTAGTTCTAGCTGGAGTAGCTGTAAGTTTAGATTTGAGCTTTTTGGCTTTGGCCTTCAGAAGTTGGTTTTCCTCAGCAATGTCTAAGATTTGTTATTTAAGGTCTCTTAACTCAAGACTCTGTTGGATGTGGTCGTTATACACCAAAAATAAAACCTAAGTCTACTAACTAAGAAGATAGCGGAAGTAGGGTCGATCTCCATAGGGAGGAAACTAACTATCTGTAATTTAAATCTGTCAGTAACAATCTGGGGGGTTTTGAAATGGTTTTAACTAAACTAAATAAGATTAAAGGAAAGAGAAATAATGGAAGAAATAAATATGAAATAAATCAGATAAAGAGTGAATATGCCAAGATTCGGTCTACTGCAGTATCGGCATCTATGGGTCAACTAAGTCAGTCAATCTATCAATGAGAAGGGCAATGGTTTTCTCCTCTCTGTCTCAAACCACCCTAGGGATTTTCCTAATTAACTCTCGCCCTCTTAGGAATCACATATCAATTCTAAGCAAGCCTTCCCTTCCAATCTCTCAATCCAGGTTGGGGTTAACTACCTAGCCTAGTCTCCTGCGTGCACTCATTCGACTAAACCTCAATTAAATTGCTTAGACTGATTCTCATATACAAGACGAACTAAAATAATCTATCCTAACATGCCTCTACTACAGTTTCCCTCATCCCAAAATACAACAGAATTAGCTACTCATGTTATTAACTATGCTGACAAAGACGATTGAACATATGACGATAGACATAATAAAATCGTAATTAATAAGCATAAATAATAACATCACAGCAATTAAGTAGAGTAAGTAGTAATTAAGATTAAAATAAAGGTAAGAGTAAAAGAGAGAAAGTCGTTTACAATCTTAGCAATCCGGCGTAAAGAACAATCCTCGTCGAATAAACCCGAATGAAAACCAAAGATTAAAAGTTCAGAAACTAATGAAAGATTAATGTCTGCTAATTACTGCTGATAAGTTCTGAATAATAAAAACTGACTAATAATGACGTAATTAAGAGTCATATATAGTGTCTAACACGACTCTAACCCTAATTAAGCTATGGACTTGCAGCCCGTGATAGGATCCGCTCGATCGAGGGAAATAACCCTTCGATCGAGGCTTTTATTCATGGAAATCAGTCGATCGAGCACTTGATCTACTCGAACAACCAACTGGTATAAAGCTCCTACTCGATCGAGCAAAGGATGTAGCTCGATCGAGGTCTTCTGGCTTCAACTTACCTCGATCGACCAAATGCAGTGGGAAAATATCCGTATACTTCCCTTTAAATCACTCAGGATTATAATGAAATTATGATTAAATGATTAATAGTCATAAACGAAAATGCATAATAAGCGAGAGATTAGAAATAACCTTTAGTCCTTGCTTAAAGGCCTAAGAGCAATATCAAAATGATGATATCTCCTAATCGTAGCACCCAAGATAGAATGAGAAATGCCCTTTAATTTGCTAGAATATTTTTGTCAAAAGTTACTGTTAACTTTTTGATCTTGTGATGTGAAGAGATGGAGGCACAAGTGAGAAATGAATTAGGGTTAGAATTTTTCTCCCTTCTCCTCTTGTCTCACGGCTCAATTTAGGGTTTTATGAGGAGATTTTTCTCCTCAAAATAACTACCCATTGACCGAAAATTCCAGAGTGAATCTGGACTTTATTTCGGTTAAATTCGCTTTAATATATAATGTGTATTATTATTATAAATGTCATTTGTGTTGTCATGTATTAATATGTCCATACAACTTTTTGTAGTCGATACATTAATACCGGTCTGACAACATCTAATATGACAATCGTATAATATATACGTTAATTATAATTATCCGTATAATTATAATTTGCTAATTCAATATAACATTTTATATTCAATTACGAATTAACATTTTAATTCGCATAAGCTTACATTATATATATGCTGATTAAATACAACAATTTATATTTAATTACGAATTACTTTTAATTCGTCTCGGCTTATATTATTTAATCGTTATTAAATAATCGTCTCATCATCACATTGACTAACCTTTTAGTCAAATATACTGACTAACCTTTTAGTCATATAATAGGGCATCAATATGATTATTTTCTCAAATAATCACATCTCTCAAACACATCCTTAGGTGTGACTTTTAGGGACCAGTTGATCACCGCCATCTGTATGACAATAACGTCAAACTTATCTAGCAAGCCAACCGTTATTGATAAACGTTAATCAACTGATTATTATACAAAGTATACCCTGTGAACCTACAGAGATTTATTTATGTTATTGCACTAACTGTGGAGGACACTAGCTCCAACAGAGAGATGTCGTCAACGTATTGTACGTTTGGTTGGATGATTATATGATTGATTATTCATGATCTTTGGATGACTTGGCATGGTTGTTTGTCGAGTCTCAATCTTATCAAACTTCTGCCGCTAACGGTGAGATGCAAGCCCTAGTGAGTGTATGGTTGCCTAAGAGTGTCATCCCCGAGTCTTTCTATAATATGATGGTTATGACTTTGTACTTCATGTATCGATATTCTTATATATTGAATTGCCTATTTATCCTTCTCGTATTTCACATGTATATCTATATATGCATGATTCTACTTTTGTATTTCCGTTTATGTACGTTTAATGTGATATGGTTGGGAGAACCCGGAGTTACTCCCCACTGACTGTGGCGTTCATGTTTTTCATGGATGAACAAGTTGCTTGATTGGATGGCTTTTTGCTTGTGGTATTTTGGGTTCGGGTGTGAGCTAGCGGGCGTTGGCCTGGATGAATCACCTCTAGACGTTGTTTAGCTAGTTTGCTAATAACTTTGATGTTTGATACATTTTGAGAGACTACGTCTCTTTGTAGTATATTCTATTTTAGTTTGTATTTATTTGACATTCCTCGTATTTTTATCTTGCATGTAAAAAGTTTTAAAAACACCGTATTTTCCGCTATATAAATCACATGCTTGTTATGTTTTCTTTCCGCATTCGCGAGGGTTGTCTCACCATCTCTCATTAATTATTTTAGGGTCAAGTTATAATTTAGGTTAGGGTTCACATGTGTGCGTCGGGAGCGTTATAGGCTCTGATACCAACTGTGACAACCCTCACGAAAGCATAAAAGTAAACAATTTATATGCAATGGAATTTAGAGAAATTTTAAAACTTTGAAAGAAGTTTTGCGGGAATTCTCATAAGACAAGGTTCAAAGTAAATAAACGAAGTAGCTAAGTAGAATAGAGTCGACTAGCAACTACAAGGGGGGATGACAATCCCAAAATTATACAATAATCCAAAAAATATAAGAGTCTAAACGGCTAAAGGTAAATTGAAGAGTTAAGGGCGAGATCACCTAAGAGGGGGAGGGGGTGAATTAGGTGTCTATTTAAAATTTTAAGCTTAGTTAAAGCTTCTTTAAAAACTCTATGATTACTAAGACACTACTTAGAAGAAAGGAGAAGTTGACACTTAGAACTTGAAAGTTAGAAGTATTCAACAACCATTCAGCCAGTAGATATCACAGTGGAATCAACAGTGAATTCAGAGTGCAACGGAAAAATCAAAAACGAAATAGACAAAACTCAAGGATGTTTTTTAAATTGGTTCGGTCACTACTCCGCGACCTACATCCAACGTTATATTATTAAACATATTTGAAGTAAACTCATACAAACAAAGACCCCGAATAATAAAACAACTATCCAACCTATTTCGGTTGCTATTTACTCAATGCTACTCTGCACCAAGACTTATGCTCAAAGCTACTCCGCTAAGAGACTTCCCCAACTCTTTCGAGTTGCTATTGCTCAAGGCTACTCCGCCAAGAGACTTCCCCAACTCTTTCGAGTTGTTAGTTGCTCAAGATAACTCTATCTTAACACTTGTTCTACTCGTTTGTTACAAGACTTGTGTTTCTCAAAATGTTCACAAAATGAACGGTGGAGAAAACGATTAATTACTAACACGAGATCATCGAACAGAATACATGCTTTGTTGCAACGAACTAGCTCTTTGTAAAATACTTAAGAAAAATATTTTGCAAAAAAATTAAGTAAGAAATGTTAAATGGTTTTTGCAAAGATAATTTACTCGATAAAACTCAAAGTCTTTTAAGCTTGAAAATATTTTGTTGTTGCACACTTGTTCAAATGAAATAAGTGTTGTATTGATAATGTAAAGTAGAGTATACTACACACTAAAAATAACACACTCCAATTAAGCACAAGTGTTAAAAAATTTTAAACAATTGAAGCTTGAACAACAAGAAGGTCAATTAAGGCACAAGAAACCATGACCCCTTATGCAAGCAAAATGAATTACTTGAACAAGTATTCTAGCTTACTAGTGACCAAATATAGAAAGAGTAAACAACCCATTTTTGGCAAGTATCTTTTTGGGCAAGCTACCTCTTCTCCAAGACACAACAAGCTTTCTTTCATTTTATAAAGATCAAACCAGAATGTTAGCAATGAAAAATGTTGATTAAAATTTTGGAAAGCTATTTTCAAGAGTTAAACATTTTCGAAATATTTAAGAGCCAGAAACCACAGTGACATGTCACTGTCAGTTTTGAAGTACTTAGCATTAATCGATTTTAATGATCTCTTATACAACACTATGACTATAACAATGACGATCTTTATCTCTTGATCTTCATGTGCAACTTTGAAGGATTAGTTGAGCTTCCACAGCTATAAGATTAAAACTTAAGAGGCACACATTATATTAACAATAAGATTAATTTGTCTTAAGGCATCATCAACCAATCTAATCTAGAAATGGTGTCAACAATTTCCCCCTTTGATGATGGCAAGACAATAAAATTGAATGAGTTCTTCCCCCTCAATCTATGGTCAAGGTTCACAAGTCTAAACATATAACAAGTCAAAATATGATCAATATAAGACGCATACATGGTCAAGGTACTTTGGTCAAGTCTATACTAACTTAAGTAGAATTTCAAATTGCTAAACTAACATATTTACGGTGAACGCAAGCCTAAGAGTCATTGAATCACACACGCACACAATTTTAACAACTTCCCCCTCCTGACATCATCAAGTAGAAAGAATAACATTCTAATGCAACAAAGTGACAAAGTTAGTTTACAAACCACACAGTTCAAGAAAATTAAACAAATACTACCAAGTTCATGCAACAATATAACAAACATATAGCCATGAGCAAAATAATATAAGGCTTCGTTAGGCAAAATGATAGGTTTTCCCGGCTTTGGTAAGATCGGTAAGAATAGTCTTCAACTCCGTATTTTCCAACCAAACTTCCACTTCCTCTTTGCTTTTCCCAACCTCACACTTCTTTTTGACGGATTTTTGCTTTCGATTCGGTTTTCTCACCATTATTGAACAAATCGTCATCATAAAAAAGATCATTCAACTCCTTTATTTGTTCCTCATTCAACTCAGTTTTTCCCTTTCCTTTTCTTTTTCTCAATTTTTTCCAATCATTTCCTTTTCATCATTTTTTTTAATTCAACTTCTTTTTCCTTAAAAATATCCTTTTCTCCATCTCCTTTTTCGGTTTCTGTTTCGGTTCCCTTCTCACTTTCCACTTCGTTTTCTACTTCTCCAAAACACTTTTTCATTTTCCTCCATTTCTTTCTCAATGTTCTCTACAACATCATTGATAATCACACTACAACGTACATGTAGAGGGAGTCGTGGGCTTTGGTTTGAACGAATTCCGAATTTGTTTGACGGTTTTGATTTGGGCTTTCTTGGGAGGCATTATTTCAAGTAGAATATGGAAGGTATGAGGGAGGCTATATGTGGGACGGTTAAGGCATGAAGAAGGAGGAAAGGTGATGTGATATTTTGATGAGTTGTTTTGTTGGCTCTATGCATGTCACATTATTACACAAAGGATAATACTTGTTAATCAACATTCACACATGGTTAATAAAACACACTTAATCACATATGTACATATTAAAATGTATCAACCACTCTAATCAATCATTGAGGCAAATCGTCTACTCATAGAATTATGCAAAATCCAACAAACCAATTTCCAACCGAAGTTTTACGAATTGTTCTCTTTCAAGTGGTTTTGTAAAAATATTGGCAATTTGATTTTCGGTTCTACAAAAGTTAAGACGGATTTGACCTTTTTCCACATGATCACGTAAAAAGTGATGTCTTATGTCAATGTGTTTAGTCCTTGAGTGTTGTATCGGGTTCTTAGAAATGTTAATGGCACTTGTATTATCACAAAAAATAGGACTAGAATCGAATACAATACCATAGTCTTTCAATTGTTGTCGAACCCATAGAATTTGCGCGCAACACAATGCGGCACTAACATACTCGCTTTCGGCGGTGGAAAAAGCGACGGTGTTTTGTTTCTTTGAAGCCCATGAAATTAAACAAGGACCCAAGAAAGTTGCAATTCCGGTCGTGCTCCTTCTATCAACGACGCTTTCGGCGTAATCCGCATCCGAGTACCCTAAAAGATCAAAAGGACAATGTGAGGGATACCATAGATACAATTTTTGTGTTCCAACTAAGTACCTAAGAATTCTGTTGACGGCAATGAAATGCGATTCTCTAGGACTAGCTTTGAAACGAGCACACAAACACACACTAAACAATATATCCGGACGACTTGCAATTAAATAAAGTAATGAACCGATCATACCTCGATACATCGTTTCATCTACTTTCTTACCATTCTCATCTTTGTCAAGCTTAATGGATGATACCATAGGTGTTGAGTATGGTTTCGAGTTAGTCATTCCGAACTTACTTAGCATCTCCTTTATGTACTTTTGTTGATGAATCATCACAGCATCTTGAGTTTGCTTGATTTGTAGCCCAAAAAAGAAGCCAAGTTCTCCCATCATACTCATTTCAAACTCAGATTTCATTAGTTGCGAAAACTACAAATAAAGGAGTTCATTAGTAGCACCAAAAATAATGTCATTGACATAAATCTGCACAATTAATAGTTCGTTGCACTGTGACTTTATGAATAATGTCTTATCAACCGATCCACGCACAAAACCATTTTCTAAAAGAAACTTGGACAAGCGATCATACCAAGCTCTTGGAGTCTGTTTTAAACTATAAAGTGCTTTGTCCAATTTAAAAACGTGGTTTGGAAAATCATTATCCATAAAGCCCGGTGGTTCCTCAAAAAAGACTTCCTCTTCTAAATAACCATTTAGAAAAGCCGTTTTGACAACCATTTGAAAACGTTTGATGGCTTTGTGAGCCGCAAAAGCTATTAACATATGTATGGATTCAAGCCTAGCTACTGGTGCGAAGGTTTCATTGTAATTGATAGGTGAATATTTGTATGGTTTTAACCCCCAATTTAGCTCGGTTTTGTATGTCATTTGTGCTTTGTTAAGCCACTTTATGAGCTAATATCGTCTTTTAGGCGAATTCCTATGTTCTAACCTGTTTTGTAGGGAAAGTGACGTTTCTACGCCCTTTTTCTATATTTCCGAGCATTTACCTAGAACCCGACGATTTGAAGATGCAAGCTTGACCAAGTGAAAGGCATTTCAAGAAGGTTCACTAATTCAAAAGAGAGAAGAAGCAAGGACGGTTTCGTAGTTGTCGGAAGATCAATCAATTAGGCGGAAACAATCGTCGCTTTACATCAAACCCTATCAACAAACCCGACTCAAGAGGTCAAGGGGGATGTTGGAAGTCAAGTCAAAGCAAAGGAAGATGAAACGTTAGTCAAGAGCTTCCAGAAGACCACATACCCGATCGGGTAAGTGTGTACCCGATCGGGTAAGTGTGCTGATCCGAGCATGGCGGCTACAACTTCCTATTTTTGACCTATGCGTTTTATGCCCAACCTCTTCTCCTCGAAACCCTAATGCTATAAATAGATGCTCTAGCCCCTCATATCAAATCCATCTCTTCACACAACATCTCTTCTCTTCTTACATTTCTCTTTAGTTTAGTTCTTCTTCTTTCTTAGTTTAGTTTAGTTTTAGTTTACTCTAGTTTAGTTTAGTCTAGTTCTAAGTTTGTATGGTTCTACTTGTAATTGGAACTCAAGTTTTCGGGTTTGCATTTCCTATTCAAGTTCTTATTCCATTTCAATCTTTGCTCATCCTTTTCGGTAATCTTTATTCTCGTTTTACATTATAATTTCATTTTCATTTAGTATTTCCTTTATCATGTTTATCGTTCTTAGTTTTATAATCTTAGTTTCTCTTTCATTGTTAATCATGCATAAGTAGTCACCTTTCTAGGGTGTAGGATAGCCATGTTAGATTAATTAAAAGATGATAATTGGATAAAAGAAATTGTGCCTTTAAAACGTTGTGTCTATGCATGTTTGGATTGTAACGATAGTTACCGACTTTTGGCCAAAATCATTTGACTAGTATGGAATTCTTTTTTAAGGTAGACATACAAGAATTGAATAGACAAAGCATGACATGGTAGATTAAGACCTAGTAAATCGCATAAAAAGCCTGCTAGACCATCTGATCTATGATTGTAATGAACACATCATTCTTACGAACTCACAATGAATTATTTGCATATCCTAAATCCAATTTCATCAATATGTTAATCTACATGTGTGAACCTACTTCCCTAGATTCTTTTCTTTATTGCATCGTTATTATTTAGTAATTAGTGACAAACATTTGCCAATCGTCCAAGGTAGAGTTCCAACCACAACTATTCACAAGTATCTCCCGTCTCCCCGAGATCGACCCCTTACTTCCCTAATTACATTAATTTGTTGTTAGCCTAGTCTGGGTAATTTATCTTTTTATTGGGCTTGCGACAGGCCCGATCAGTAATCAATACCTTCTTGTTGTTTAAATCCTTGCACCACTAGTCTAGCTTTATCCCTTACGATATTACCCGAATCATCAAGCTTATTGCGAAAGACCCATTTCGTACCAATCACGGTCAAACCAGATGGTCTAGGGACAAGATGTCATACCTCATTCCTCTTGAATTGATTAAGTTCCTCTTGCATCTCTATCACCCAATTTGCATCTTCAAGGGCCATGGTGATATTTGCCGGTTCGGTTTGTGAGAGGAACGCATGAAATGCAAAGAAATCATTGAGGGATACTCTTGTCTTTCTTCCCGAGTTCAGGTCACTGGTTAAGTTTGAGAAGGGGTGAGATGATTGGTGCTTCCACTTTCTAGGTACGATTTGTGAGCTTGAGGCGTTTTCGGGTTCTGATGTCACAGTGGGTTCCACAGTGACATCTGGTTCATTTGGTGAGTTTGAATGGGGGGTTCGTTTCTGGTTGTTCATTCAGTTCATGTAGTTCCCCATTCCCCCTGGATGTACTAGCCTTATTTTGGTCATAAAGTGGATTCATTCCCCTGAATTGACCTGCCTTACCATTCAACAGTGGATTCAACTGTGATATGGTTTCTTCCTCGTTGTGTACTTCATCCATGTCATGTCGAATCATTCCAAGCTCAAAATCCTCATCTTCATCATCCTCTTCTTGTTCATTAGAATGAAAAAGACTAAACTCAACAAAAATGACATGTACACTTTCTTCCATTTTCATAGTTTGTTTATTGTACACTTTATAAGCCTTACTACGATCCGAATATCCAACAAAAACGCCTTCATCACTACGAGCATCAAATTTACCCAAATTATCCTTTCCATTATTGCGAACAAAACATTTGCTTTCAAAGCATTTCAAATAGGATAAATTAGGCTTTCTTCCTTTATGAAATTCGTAGGGACTTTTATTAAGCATTTTTCGGATCATAACACGGTTATAAATGTGGCATGATGTGTTGACGGCTTCGGCCCAAAAATTCTTTGGCACTTTATGTGACAACCCTCGCGAATGCGGAAATATAAAACATACAAGCATGTGAATTATATAGCGGAAAATACGGTATTTTAAAAACCTTTATACATGCAAGATAGAAAAATACGAGGAGTGTCAAAATATTACAAACTAAATAAAAATACCACAAGAGACGTAGTCTCTCAAAGTGTTAACAAAAGACAAAGTAATTAGCACCTAGCTAAACAACGTCTAGAGGTGTTTCATCCAGGGACAACGCCCGCTAGCTCACACCCGAACCCAAAATAGCATAAGCAAAAAGCCATCCATGCAAGCAACCTGTTCATTCATGAAAACATGAACGCCACAATCAGTGGGGAGTAACTCCGGGTTCTCCCAGCCATATCACATTAAACGTACATAGAAGGAAATACAAAAGTAGAGCATGCATACATAAAGATATACATGTGAGATACGATAAGGATAGATAGGCAATTCAATATATATTGATAAGAGCATAAGAGTTACAAGTCCGAATCCATCATGTGATACAAAGACTCGGGGAAGACACTCTTAGGCAACCGAATACGCTCACTAGGGCTTACATCTCACCGTTAGCGGTATAGGTTTGATAAGATTGAGACTCGACAAACAAACCATGCCAAGTCATTCAATGAT
>JAIUZE010046753.1:0-35802 GCA_022085475.1 Heliosperma pusillum
CATGTTTTGTGACGGTTTTTGCTATGTCCCACTTTGAGTCGTTTTTTACAAATGATACGGTTTGAGCACTATTTTGTCTTGTGCTTTGTACTCTCTTTCCCTTGGCTACCTTCCCGTTCGTAAGGCTGGAATGTCGGAACGGGAGCTATCCTACTGCTTAATTGCATGTGTAGTGGGCATACGACGACGTTGTTGGGAGTTGAACGCATTGCGTTGATCGACCTGGCCGTCAAATGTTGTGTACTTGCGAGGTGGTGTTATTTGCATGTAGCGTACCGCTTGTGCACTGAAACTATTCAGAAAAGACAACTAAACAATGACAAATTGAGCTAAGATCAAGACACTTGCAAGTACTCTGTTTCTGTTTGAATTGATTGTTAAAGAACAAGGATAGGACCTTAACCAAAGCACAAAGCCAATGGTTGAGGTTTGAACCTTGATCCCAGCACAAAGCTAAGGACCCAAGCTCAATTCCAAGCACAAAGCAAAGGAATTTGTCTCAAGCACACAGCCAAGAGATGCAACAGAAACAAGGTTTCAGTTTTATGTTTTACTTCAAATCTCCTTTGCATTTCATTAGGTCAAGGCCTTATATAGGCAACAAGGATATAACTCAGACGTTTAGGAGATATCTAGGGCCACAAGGCTTACAATATGAAACAAAATAACAGCTACAAACTTGCAGGAAAACTGACATAAGGTAGATAAAGTAGAAAAGTAATTCTAATAGGACAATCTGCCTTAATGGATTTGTTGGGGTTGAAACTGGTGGAGGGGTGGACTTCTGAGCTTGATTCTTGAGCTCAACTGAAGTGGGATGGATGCCAAAGGTCCTTCTAAAAGGCCCTCGAGTTTGTTTGATCATAAAAGGAAAGTTTGATAGTGACATGTTAACTACTGCAAAAGGCTGAAATCTGGACAGTCTGAAGTTGTCCCTAAGCTAACTCTTTGTGTGTTTGTTTGTTGGGAGGGAAGTCCTGGGGAAAGTTGTAGAGGACCTTCCCAAGACATAGGTTTGAGGGTTGGTTAGGCTTGTTTGATTGTGTGGGGCCCCATGGACCTTGTTTAGAAAGGCTGTGATAGGCTGTTTTTGGCTGGGGGCTGTGTTTGTTGTGTTGGGCTTGTTGGACTGTTGGCTGAGCTTTGCTGTGGCTTAGCCTTGGGAAGTGGATGGCTAGGCTTTGTTCTGGTTGTGGTGGTGTTGTCTTAGCATGCTTGAAGTGGTTGTGGCTTGGACTGAATAGAACATTGTCATAGCTGGTCATGGTGTTGGGAGGGAAGTCCTGGGGAAAGTTGTAGAGGACCTTCCCAAGACATAGGTTTGAGGGTTGGTTAGGCTTGTTTGATTGTGTGGGGCCCCATGGACCTTGTTTAGAAAGGCTGTGATAGGCTGTTTTTGGCTGGGGGCTGTTTTTGTTGTGTTGGGCTTGTTGGACTGTTGGCTGAGCTTTGTTGTGGCTTAGCCTTGGGAAGTGGATGGCTAGGCTTTGTTCTGGTTGTGGTGGTGTTGTCTTAGCAGGCTTGAAGTGGTTGTGGCTTGGACTGAATAGAACATTGTCATAGCTGGTCATGGTGTTGTCTGAATGGATGTTGTTGTTTTGATGTTGAGTCTTGTCTTGAGTTTGTGTCTTGTCTTGAGCTCGTGTCATGGCTCGTGTCTTGGCTTGGTCACAGACTCCTGTTGCAACCTCCTTTTCTTGAAAAGGATTTGCCCTCAAATCTTCTTCACCCTCATCATCTGATTCACCATGGTAAGGACTCAGGTCTCCAACATTGAAAGTACCATGTACACCATAGCTTCCTGGTAGATCCACCTTGTAAGCATTGGTGCCTATCTTCTCCAATATCTCAAATGGTCCATCAGCCCTTGGCATGAGCTTGTTTCTCCTCTTGTCTGGAAATCTCTCTTTTCTTAAATGCAACCATACAAGATCTCCTGCTTTGAATTCCCTTGCTTTCTTAGGCCCCTTGGACCTGGCCTTGTACAACTCATTGGACCTTTCAATCTGCTTCTTGACTTGCTCATGAATCTGTATCATTTGCTCAACTCTTTTCTTTGCATCATAGCTTGCCTTGTTTCCTTTGACTGGTGCTAGGTCTGTAGGCATGAGAGGATTAGTGCCATAAACTGTTTCAAAAGGACTTTTACCTGTGCTGCTGGAGGGAGCTCTGTTGAAGGCAAACTCAGCTTGTGCTAGCTTGAGGTCCCAATCTTTCAATGACTTAGAAACAATGCTCCTTAAGATCTTCCCTAGTGTTCTGTTAGTGACTTCTGTCTGCCCATCAGTTTGGGGATGGTGAGAAGTACTAAACAATAACCTAGTCTTCAATAGCTTCCACAAGGTTCTCCAGAAATGGCTCATGAACTTTGTGTCTCTATCTGAGACAATGCTTCTAGGGACCCCATGTAACTTGACAACCTCCCTAAAGTATAGTTCAGCTACCCCCAATGCATCCTCAGTCTTCTTACAAGCAATGAAATGTGCCATCTTGCTGAATCTATCTACAACCACCATGATTGAATCTTTTCCCCTTTGAGTTCTAGGTAAGGCTACAATAAAGTCCATACTGAGGTCTTCCCATGGCTTGTTGGGTACTGGAAGTGGTGTGTAAGGGCCTGCTTGAAAGTGTGCCTTGGCTAGTTGACAAGATCTGCATCTCTTGAGGGCATCTTGCACATCACTGAGCATCTTAGGCCAATAGAACTGATCTTGTAAGATGTCATAGGTCTTCTGTACCCCAAAGTGACCAGCAAGGCCATTGGAGTGAACCTCTTTGACCAGTAGTCCCCTATAAGGTCCCTTAGGCACACACAGTTTGTTTCCATAGAATAAGTATCCTTCTTGAGCTGTGTACTTGCTCCCTTTCTTGACTTGCCCTTCTTGGTGTACCTCCCATTCATGCTTGAAGTCTGGGTCCTCTTGATAGAGCTCTTTCATAAATTCAAACCCCAACACCCTTTGCTCCATGAAGGTCAACATTACAGACCTTCTAGACAATGCATCAGCTACAACATTGTTCTTACCTTCTATGTACTTGCTGGAGAATGAGAAGGATTGCAAGAACTCTACCCATTTGGCATGCCTGGGGTTGAGTTTGTGTTGTCCATTGATGTATTTGAGAGCCTCATGATCAGAATGAAGCACAAAAGGCTTAGGCTTCAAGTAGTGTCCCCAATGATTCAATGCCCTCACAATGGCATAGAATTCCTTGTCATATGTGGAATAGTTAAGCTTGGCCCCATTTAGCTTCTCACTAAAGTATGCCACAGGTTTCTTTTCTTGAGTAAGCACAGCTCCTATGCCAAGACCACTGGCATCACACTCTACCTCAAAGAGTTTGTTAAAGTCTGGTAGAACCAATATTGGAGACTTGCACAATAGCTCTTTGATCAGATTGAAGGACCTTTCAGCCTTCTCATTCCACTTGAACTCTCCCTTCTTCATGCACTCAGTAATAGGGGCCATGATTGAACTAAACCCTTGTATGAACCTCCTATAGAAAGATGCCAACCCATGGAAACTTCTTACATCAGTAACAGTTTGGGGAATGGGCCATTCCTTGATTGCTTGCACTTTCTCAGGATCAACTGCTACCCCTTTCTTAGAGATGATGAACCCAAGGAAGTAAACCTCAGGCTGCATGAAGGTGCACTTCTCTAGCTTGCCATACAACTTGTTTTCTCTTAGGACCTCAAACAACAACTTCAGATGTTGCAAATGTTCTCCCTTAGTTGAACTGTAAATAAGAATATCATCAAAGTAAACCACTACACACTTGCCTAAGTAAGGCCTTAGGACCTCTGTCATCAACCTCATGAAGGTGCTAGGGGCATTAGACAACCCAAAAGGCATCACCAGCCATTCATAGAGCCCATGTTTAGTCTTGAAAGCTGTCTTCCATTCATCCCCTGCTCTTATCCTCACTTGGTGGTAGCCCTGCCTCAGATCAATCTTAGTGAACACTTGAGCCCCACTTAGCTCATCCAGAATATCATTAAGTCTAGGTATGGGAAACCTATACTTGATGGTAATGTTGTTGATGGCCCTACTATCAATACACATACGCCAAGTCCCATCCTTCTTTGGCACAAGCAAGGCTGGTACAGCACAAGGACTGAGGGACTCTCTGACATAGCCCTTGTTGAGTAGTTCACCTACTTGAAGTTGGAGCTCTTGTGTAGCCTTAGGGTCACTCCTGTAGGCTGGCTTGTTGGGTAAGATAGCTCCAGGCACTAGGTCAATGTGGTGCTCTATCCCTCTAAGTGGTGGCAGTCCACTAGGAAGCTCAGTAGGGAAGACATCACCATAACTTTCTAGGATAGATTTGACCTCTTCAGGGATATCAATGATACTCATCCCAGTCTCCTTGACTAGCAATATGTACACAGGTTGTAGCTCACTTAGCTCTTGTGCTATTTCTGATTCACTTATCAACATGACTTCTTTGGAAGCCTCACTCATGGGGTTTGGGTTGATCTTTAAAGCAGGTGGTAAAGGTGCTAGGGTGATCTTCTTCTTCCCATACTTGAAGGTGTAAGTGTTGTCTCTCCCATGGTGTATGGCATCCCTATCAAACTCCCATGGTCTCCCAAGCAGAAGGTGACATGCATCCATAGGTAGAACATCACAAAGACTCTCATCCACATACCCTTTACCAATTGAGAAAGGTATAACACATTGTTTATCCACCTTGATCTCAGCCCCTTTGTTTAGCCATCTGAGTTTGTAAGGTAGGGGGTGGTCTTTGGTGGGTAGAGCTAGCTTGTCTATCAGTGTTTTGGAGGCCACATTAGTGCAGCTTCCCCCATCAATAATGAGGTTACATACTCTACCCTTGATGGTACATCTGGTCCTAAAGATCTGGTGTCTTTGGTCCTCTTCCAAAGGTTGTGGTTGAGTATGCATTACCCTCCATGTTACCAAACTTAACCCTGCATCAGGCTCTATCAACTCCTCACTAGCCTCTACCTCAGGCTCTTCCATCTCTTCATCACAGACCAACACTTCATCATCTCCCCAATGGATTACTTCTAGGGTACTCAGAGCCCTTTTAGATGGACATTCTCTAGCAAAATGTCCATACCCTTGACATTGAAAGCACTTTTTGAGAGGGGTAGTCTTCCTTTGGCCTGCCTCAACAGCCTTGCCTTTATCAAGGTTGAAAGGAGTCTTAACAGGAACCACAGGTTCTCCTATCTTAACTCCTACAAAAGGTTTGAAGGTGGGGGTTCTGGAAGGTGTCTTAGAAGCACTGGCCTTTCCTTTTCCCAATTTTTCTACCCTTAAAGACAAGTTGACAGCTTCCTCAAAGGAGTATATGTTTTGTAGCCTGACTTTGCTAGCTATCCTTTCATCCAACCCCTCTAAGAACCTTGCTATCTTTTGTTCAGATTTCTCAACAACCTCACATTGCAAAGTGAGTTGTTCAAAGTCTCTTAGGTAGGACTCTAAAGGTCTTTGGTCTTGCTTTAGGTGAGTAAGCTTAATGAACATGTCTTGAGTGTAGTCCCTAGAGACAAACTTAGCTCTCATTTTCTTTTTCAGTTTGAGCCATGACTTTACAGGTTCTTTCCCTTCTCTAACCCTCAAGGTTTTCATGTTTTCATACCAAAGTGAGGCATAGCCTTTTAGTTTCATGATAGCAACCTTAAAAGCCTTTCTATCAGTGTATCCTTTAAACTCAAAGACTCTTTCTACAGACCTTAGCCAATCTAAGAAATCATCAGGGTTCAAGCTACCTAGAAAGTCAGGAATCTCTACCTTGATATCTTTGTCTTGGTGTCTGAGAAGATTGTGATCTGAGCCATCTGAATCTGACATTTCAAACTGATCTACAGGTTGTCTCCTCCTTACTCCACCTTGTGGGAAAGGTGCTCCTCTTCCTCGACCTCTGCCTCCCCTTGTATCATTGTTCTGTTGGCCCTCAAGGAGTTCATTGACAGATCTAGAGACCTCCATTACAGTTCTGACAAGATCTTGAACTGTGTTTTCAATACCTGTGATTCTCTCTTCACTCATGGTTGTATTTTGTGTTTTTAATGTAGTTAGGTAGATGAACTCACAAACCAAAGCTCTGATAACCAATTTGCACTGAAACTATTCAGAAAAGACAACTAAACAATGACAAACTGAGCTAAGATTAAGACACTTGCAAGTACTCTGTTTCTGTTTGAATTGATTGTTAAAGAACAAGGATAGGACCTTAACCAAAGCACAAAGCCAATGGTTGAGGTTTGAACCTTGATCCCAGCACAAAGCTAAGGACCCAAGCTCACTTCCAAGCACAAAGCAAAGGAAGTTGTCTCAAGCACACAGCCAAGAGATGCAACAGAAACAAGGTTTCAGTTTTATGTTTTACTTCAAATCTGATTTGCATTTCATTAGGTCAAGGCCTTATATAGGCAACAAGGATACAACTCAGACGTTTAGGAGATATCTAGGGCCACAAGGCTTACAACATGAAACAAAATAACAGCTACAAACTTGCAGGAAAACTGACATAAGTAGATAAAGTAGAAAAGTAATTCTAATAGGACAATCTGCCTTAATGGATTTGTTGGGGTTGAAACTGGTGGAGGGGTGGACTTCTGAGCTTGATTCTTGAGCTCAACTGAAGTGGGATGGATGCCAAAGGTCCTTCTAAAAGGCCCTCGAGTTTGTTTGATCATAAAAGGAAAGTTTGATAGTGACATGTTAACTACTGCAAAAAGGCTGAAATCTGGACAGTCTGAAGTTGTCCCTAAGCTAACTCTTTGTGTGTTTGTTTGTTGGGAGGGAAGTCCTGGGGAAAGTTGTAGAGGACCTTCCCAAGACATAGGTTTGAGGGTTGGTTAGGCTTGTTTGATTGTGTGGGGCCCCATGGACCTTGTTTAGAAAGGCTGTGATAGGCTGTTTTTGGCTGGGGGCTATTTTGTTGTGTTGGGCTTGTTGGACTGTTGGCTGAGCTTTGCTGTGGCTTAGCCTTGGGAAGTGGATGGCTAGGCTTTGTTCTGGTTGTGGTGGTGTTGTCTTAGCAGGCTTGAAGTGGTTGTGGCTTGGACTGAATAGAACATTGTCATAGCTGGTCATGGTGTTGTCTGAATGGATGTTGTTGTTTTTGATGTTGAGTCTTGTCTTGAGTTTGTGTCTTGTCTTGAGCTCGTGTCATGGCTCGTGTCTTGGCTTGGTCACAGACTCCTGTTGCAGCTTGTTATGAGGCTTGTGCTCTTTTCCGCCTCTTTCGTGAATTGTTCTACCGAATTTGGGGTACTCGGCGTCAATGATTGATCGAGTCTTTTATGCGAAACGTTTATCGCATGTCGAACCGGAAAATGTGATTTCGGGATTCTGGCCAGATTTAGACTAGGACCGGGTATTTATATCGTCGTCCTACCGGAGGAAATTAAATTAGTCTACATATACGAAATGTCATCGTGTATGCGTTCAGGGAAATGCTTATCTCGTGGATGCATGTTAATCATACTTGCCATGTACACGGTGCTAGTGCGTTTCATTTACCGTGAGAGAAGTCGTCTTTGTGTTGTTGTATTTGGATGCGTGATTACATGATTGATTATTCATGATCATTGCATGACTTGGCATGGTTTGTTTGTCGAGTCTCAATCTTATCAAACTTATACCGCTAACGGTGAGATGCAAGCCCTAGTGAGCGTATTCGGTTGCCTAAGAGTGTCTTCCCCGAGTCTTTGTATAACATGATGGATTCGGACTTGTAACTCTTATGCTCTTATCATTAAATATCGAATTGCCTATTATCCTTATCGTATTCACATGTATATCTATATATGCATGCTTCTACTTTTGTATTTCCTTTGATGTACGTTTAATGTGATATGGCTGGGAGAACCCAGAGTTACTCCCCACTGACTGTGGCGTTCATGTTTTTCATGGATGAACAGGTTGCTTGATTGGATGGCTTTTTGCTTGTGGTATTTTGGGTTCGGGTGTGAGCTAGCGGGCGTTGTCCCTGGATGAAACACCTCTAGACGTTTATTAGCTAGTTTGCTAATCACTTTGATATTGATAACATTTTGAGAGATTTCTTCTCTTTGTAGTATATTCTATTTTGTTTGTAATTATTTGACATTCCTCGTATTTCTATCTTGCATGTAAAAAGTTTCAATAACATCGTATTTTCCGCTATATAAATCACATGCTTGTTATGTTTTATTTCTGCATTCGCGAGGGTTGTCACATAAAGTGGGTCATCTTATATTTGGTTAATATAATATACAACTAGTTTTACTTATAATCAACCAATTATTCGTAATTCAAAATGTTTTATAAACATTAAGCATTCTTAGTAATATAACAATTAAATTACTAAAATGAATCTTAGTTAATCATATTACAATAAGATATAATTTTCACTTATAACATAAACTTTGTTCAATTTACAGGATTAACTAATCTGTATCGCTATACAATTCCTTAAGTTACATGATTAGGGGATCGTCCTTTAGGTGTAACCTCAAGGGATCAACTAATCACCACCGTCATACGACAGTAATGTCAAAATTTAGTAAGCCAATCGTTACCGATTAATGTTGACCAGTTGACTATAATATTAATCATCCCTTTGTATTCTTATATTTGAGATTTAAGTGATCGTACTATTGTTGAGGACACTTACTCCAACAATCTCCCACGTTTTTGAGACAAGTGTGCGTCACAAATTCTCTTGTCCTAATACTATCTCCCACTCAACGCAAGGTGTCTTGTAGGTCGTACTTGCATTCGATCATATCAAGAGTAGTTTCCTCGATTTGGAGAGTAACTGTCTGACCGAAATTATCGACCATAGATACCTTCCGTGCGTGGCCATGCATTTCTAGCTTACTACTCCTCGAGTGGCCCTAAGATTTTAAATAACCCTGACAAGGGGTGGAGAATTCCTATCGTACTATTCCTTTCGAAAAGCCACAACTCATCATGACCCAAAAGATGCTCATTTGACCCAAGTTACAAAGATCGTAGAGCGTAAAACAAAGTCACTCTGAACCTGTGCCACCTTAGGCGAACATTCTTTAGTCAAAGATTTGACTCAAAAAGAATACTATAGTAACTCTTGCTATGACCAGGCTATAAAATTGACAAAACTTTATAAGCGGTCACTGCCCGACAGAGTGTCCCATACAGTTTGCCTATGTGATCCACTAGTCATCCCTTATGACCCTAAGGCACTTAAACTTGCTATCAATCGCATCACACTCACTTCAGTTGGAGACGTCATGTCATATAAGTAACTAGGGGCCAATGTTATGTTAATCCAGTTCATTTGGATAGGGTTCAAAGTTGTCCCTACAACCTATTTGGATAAAACAAAGCGCAAAATGAGTTTTATAAACTCAAACGATAAATGTGATTATCATATATGAACAATCAACACAAAGTTATTGCTTCATATCTTATAATCTAAAGTCTATATGATCCATGACACTTCATGGTTCGGTAGTGAATATACCATGTATTCATTCATTCCAACCGTATGAATTGCTTTTCCTTCCATTAAACGTTATTCCTAATAGCATGAATTTATCTATGTACATGTCTAGATCTCTATCTAGTGTTGGGGTCGTTAAACTGATAGATGCTCCCACTCGTTATCATAATAACTGATAGGTATCTTGGTGAAAGGATCTACCATTAGTTCCTTATAAGCCACCTTATCCTTATCATAATGTATTATGTCTCTATTTGTAGAATTCTTAATGTTCGACTCTTCAATCATGATCTTTATTTATTCGCTTCTGCATAGGTTTCCACAAATCCTTATAGGTTTGGAAACTTGGGTTTGTAGAGCATGTCTTTAGTTCTCCTCGAGAACCTAATGGATGTTATTGAAGGCTATCCAATGACACTGATGTGGATTGATTTGTTACTTGCTTATCATGCTCCAAGCATACAAGTGATTTAGGTACGTGAATATTATGGCATACATGATTTTTCAAATGGTGGAAACATTAGTAATTACGTGATCAACAACTTTTAGGTTCAGTGAATGACTATGACCCTTTCATAGTGATCCCACTTTCATCAATATGAATAACCTACTCAACTTGTTGAAATAGATGAAAGATCTTATCAATATAAGACACTTGTCTAAATGTTAGGCTAAAATCTCCTATTTCATAATTGATTTTGATTTTAGTATGCATAATGCCTTCTTTCATCCATAATTGAAAATCCAATCACTCCCTTATAAAAGGTAATATAAATACGTCACTCTCAATGAGTGATACGTCATTTTCGTGGAAGACAATTTCTCCCACTTAACTTCATGTTTAAACATGATAAATTTAACTCCCACTAAAATTCATTTCTACACATGACTTCTTGACAATTCGAGTGAAACAACTCTTATATCACATGATAGAAATTATCATTACACGCTCTAAGTGTTGGTTGAAACTTTCGGCTTGTGTCGTGTACACATCCTATTCCAAATACATATTTGGAAAAATGGTTTTGATGTGTAACTTGTACACACTCATTATGAGGTATAACAGTGATGACTTGGATCTTAGCATAGTTACACATTAACTTAGCCTTTCTAGACATCGTTATGTCACTCTATGCAATTATTATTGGACAACTCCAAATAAATCATTCCTTCGTATAGATTTCAATTACGTTCATGGCTCTTATATAAAAAATCAAATTTTAAAATTACCAGGTCCATCCACTTCATAGATCATAATCTCATTATATCAAGAACATTTTCTTTTGGTCTCCTCGCTATTCTAAGGATTCACTTAAGAGCGCTATCTTTTGCTCTCCTCACTAGTCTTGAGTCTAACCTAAGAACATTTTCTTTTGGTTTCCTCACTAATTCCTTACTAGTTTTACGATGTGTCTTATTTTTATCCACTCTATCTTTAGAAAAATACAAATATTTTCTTTAAAGATAGCCTCACGAGCCACAAACAATTTTGTACTCATGATCGTGAGGAGGTAGAAGTATCACAACTTGACCTTAAATGATATTAAAGACTTCATGGAAAAGACATCGTATCTTAGCTTCGAGATAGACTAGTTCTATAAGCTAACGAAGTGGACTCAAATCCATGTCATTTACCATCTTTATAAGTGGTTAAAAGTTTTAAATTCAAGTGATGTGGCCAATTGGTTTGGTAGATTCCCTATTTTGAGTTCAATTACTCAATTTGACTTAACAATTGATCTTTCAAATTATAAGCAGAATCAAATTCATAGCTTATCAACTTATTATAATGATCTAATCATCATAATTCTTTAATGATCAATTAGAGTCGATACAATTTATGTTATTAGATGCAAGTAGTGTATAATGACAAGTTTTATAACGTAAAATTCCACAAATCGAGACTTCGGTTGAAAACCAAGTCACCACAATCCAGTTACAGCCATTGTAAATAAATAAACAAATTTCTATGTCGAAGAAGGAAATAAAGTGTTCTAAAACAATGTCTCAAAATACAACCCAATAATGAAGACAATACAAAAGAAAGTGAAGCTTCCATAGGTCTTCTACCATGGGTGGCTACTTTAGCTTTCCTTGAAGAGCATGCTTAGGCTTGCTTGTCCTTGCCTTAATCCTTGATAGGACGCCCTAATTATAATTAAAAAAGGGGTAAGAATAACAACTTGTATCTATGTACCAAAGTTGAGACCATAACATATATGATAGGGATAAAAATTTACCTATTGGAACGATCTTTCCAGCTTTAAGATCTCCAAGATACTTAGAGGAATTTCTTTTCCAATGCCCTACGCCATTACAATAATGGCATTTGTCCTCAGTCGAGGCTCCCTTCTGTGGTTTGGTTGAGCTATTCTCAATATCTTTTCCCTTGCCTTTGAAGGTTGAGGGCTTTTTCCCTTCGCTACAACCCTTATGAAGCTTCCCCTTACTCTTATTGTTAATATAGAACACATCCTTGGTTGTGCTAACATTTAGCCTCATGTCTCTCTCGGCTTGTAGAAGCATCTTGTGTAATTCATACAGAGAGTTTTTCATGTTTTTCATATTATAGTTTACCCTAAACTGTACATACATATGCTTTGATTTTTCCCATGGAATGTGAAAATCGATCAATAACTAGTTGTTCGGGAATGGTAACCCCTTGCAATTTAAGATTCTCAACATGCTTAATCACTTTGAGTACATGAGGGTTAACCCTTTGGCCCTCTTTGAGATTCATGTCGAAGAACGCGGAAGCCGTCTCATATTGAATGATCCTTGAAGCTTGCGAAAACATGGTCATAAGCTTCGTATAGATCTCATAGGCGGTGCTCATCTTTATGGCACTCCTTTGGAGATCGACCTCCATAGAGAAGATCAATACATTTTTTATCGCGGCGGACTCTTTGTGGTAAGCCTCTTAGGCTTGCCTTATGATGGCGGTTGACCTACTTTCGGGTGTAGCGGGAGGGCTACAGTTAGGTAAAAACGTTTGTCGTCACCCTCTGCGGCCAAGCAGAGTTGCGCATCCCAATCGGCAAATTTAACACCATTCTTTTCTAATTTACATCAATCGATGAAGGATCGGAGCCAAGAAACATTTGTGAGAGTTGTAGCGTTGGTGGTTGTGGATGAATTAGGAGTTGCCATTGCAAATAAATAATATTGACTACAAAAAAAAGATGAAGGAAATCTCAACATTTATCGTTTTAAGTATACTTGTAAACATTTTAAACAAGTTCAGCATTTAAGTAGTGACCTCTACCCAACTATTATAGTCCATTCCAAGATCAAAATTCATATAAACTTGGGCACGGTGAGCCGATTCATCCCTCATTAACATAATTCGGTGGATTAACTCTTTAATAGATTTTACTTTAAGAACTCTCGCTTGATAATATTACTTTAATATTTATCTTAATTCCGGAACACATGCGGCAACGGTCGCGAATACTTCCGTTGAGCTCAATCCAAATTTCGATGAAATAACTTTTATTACCCCACTTACCAAACGTAACAAGTTTAGCACCTCAGTGAGCCGAACCTACTTCCTTGTGAAATTGAGACTCATGGGTTCTACTATTGGTAAGGGTTGATCTTAAATATTATTTAGAACAGGTCATGTCAATTTATTATATATCTCGTTTAAATGAACTAAATCGATGAACTAGCGATAATTATAATTGACACGGTCGAAGACTCGATAAAAATGCTTGTCATGTTATGGCGATTTGGCAATGCATGCAAACATATTAAATAAAATGCAAGCAAATAATAAATTTCCTAGTATGGTCCTCTAAATATAAAATCAAATAATATATTACAAATTAGGAAACCAACTTCATTGCTCCCTTGAACTTCATAAGCACGCCTCCTAAGGACATCGTCTCTTTTGGAATGCCTTTCCGAATGGCACCGTCTTTAGGAAACTCTGGAATTACAAATGATTAAAAAATATTTAATAAAATTACAATGATCACATTAAAATTATAACCGAATCGATATTCCCTTACATTACGGGCAATATCGATTAAAACTAAGGCCATAGTAAAATAAATCACATAATTAAAACTTATATAAATCCAAAATGACATTCATCCATTTAAAATGCAGCATCATAATATGTATAAAACATGCTTAATTTACGTACCAAAACGCTCTATTTAAGATTTATATCGTATATAACCCGGTTTTACAGAAATGCGTGATAATAACATTTTAAAATCACCAAGAAAATGCTCAAATCATGTTTAAGTCCAATTTAATTATCCTAAATGTTTTAGGACTCAAAAATTAGTCATTATTCAGTTTTTGACCATAATTCTACTTGTTATTTTAGAATTGCCCATATTTAGACTTTAAAATCCTATTTTGATGAAATAAATCAAAATTTAATTAAAATAATTTGAAAATTTGAATTTTAAATTTTTGAGCATTCTGGAACATTTCCATGACACTCATAAAGTCAAAAACAAGGTTAAAAATTTTGAATTATTTTAGAAAACAAATCGGTTTGCACTTTATCTGTGACAACCCTCGCGAATGCGGAAATAAACGATAACAAGCATGTGATTTATATAGCGGAAAATACGGTGTTTTTAAAGCTTTTTTACATGCTAAGATAAAAATACGAGGAATGTCAAATAAAAACAAACTAAAATAGAATATACTACAAAGAGACGAAGTCTCTCAAAATGTTATCAAATATCAAAGTTGTTTAGCAACTAGATAATAAACGTCTAGGGGTGATTCGTCAAGACCAACGTTTGCTAGCTCACACCCGAATCCAAAAAGACAAGCAAAATCCATCCAAGCAAGCAACCTGTTCATCCATGAAAAACATGAACGCAATAGTCAGTGGGGAGTAACTCCGGGTTCTCCCAGCCATATCACAAATAACATACTTAAACGGAAATACGAAAGTAGAAGCATGCATATATAAATATACATGTGAAATACGAGAAGGATAAATAGGCAATTAAATATATATAAAGATATTGGTGCATGCATGAAGTACAAAACCGTAACCATCATATTATAGATAGACTCGGGAAAGACACTCTTAGGTAACCATACACTCACTAGGGCTTGCATCTCACCGTTAGCGGCATAAGTTTGATAAGATTGAGACTCGACAAAGAAACCATTCCAAGTCATCCAAAGATCACAAATAATCAATCATATAATCATCCATCCAAACGTACGAATACGTTGACAACATCTCTCACGGTAAATGACACGCACTAGCACCGTGTACATGACAAGTATGATTAAAATCGCATCCACTGGATGACATTTCCCTGAACGCATACACGATTCAACATTTCTTATATGTAGACTAATTTCCTCCTGGTAGAACGACGATCATAATATGGTCCTAGTCTAAATATGGCCAGACTCTCGGATTCACATTTTCCGATTCGACATACGATGACATTTCGCATCCAAGACTCGGTCATACAAAGAAGCCGAGTACCCCAAATTCGATCAACCTTCACAAAAGAGGCGGAAAAGAGCACAAGCATCATAACAAGCGGTACGCTACATGCAATGACACCACCTCGCAAGTATACAACATTTGACGGCCAGGTCGATCAACGCAAAGCGTTCGCATGCCAACAACGTCGTTATATGTCCATTAACACATGCAATTAAGCAGTAAGGATACACTTCTCGTTCTGACATTCCAGCCTTACGAACGAAGAGGTAGCCGGGGGAATGAGAGTACATAGCACATAACAATTAGTGCTCAAACCATAACATATGTAAAACCGACTCAAAGTGGGACATATTAAAAACTGTCACAAAACATACGATACAAGGGAAAGGAATATCATATAATCTAAACATGAATATTTAAAGTCGTTACGTAAATTTATACGATAAACGAACCATGCGATCTAATACAAATAAAAGTATAAGAAAGAATAGAGAGAAGAAAGGCAGCATGTGCCAGCCGGTAAGGTGGACCGGCTGCCGGCTACCCGGCTGGCACCAATGTATCATTTGAAAACAAGTGAAAATGCAGCGTGTCCCAGCCGGTCAAAGGGGCCGGCTGCCGGCTACCCGGCTGGGACCATAAGACATATGAGAAAATGAAGGTAATATGGAAGGTGTCTCAGCCGGTCGACTGACCGGCTAAGCCCTTCATAACATCAAAATTATTACGTAACACAATTAATATACAACCACTTCCCAGCCGGTCAGCTGACCGGCGGCCGCTCGGCCGACTGGGACCAATTATGCACGAAAAACCATTACTTAACACAAATGAACATCAACCAACATCATCTATCATCATCAATCATCAATTCTCATTAGCAGTTATAAAGTAACAACAACTATTATCAACAACACAATTCCTAGGACTAATCATCCTATTCTAAAGACGATTACTTTCATCAAAAACACATTAAAAACACGTAATGATATCGAGTAACCCTTCATCGTTACCTTTACGCGTCTTCAATCGATTTCTAAGCCTTCCTCCACTAGATAGTAATCCTTATCGCGGTCTTGAAGGTCTCCACCTATACAAAGACGACAAAAGATGAATATAATTCACCTTTGAGAAAGACGGAAAAATTGAAAATGAGAAAGACGGTAATTTTATTACCACATAAGGTAGAGGACGATGAGAGCGGAAGATTAAGAGGAAAAGTAGAGGATTTGAGTGAGTAAAGGATGAGTTAAGAGGAGTTTGAGTTTGATTAAAAATGGAGTTAGGGTTTTGGTGGTTTGTATGAGGAAGAAGAGGTGAGTGAAGAAGATGAGTGGAAAAATGAGTATATAAGGTGAGTGGAGAAATGTGGTGAAAAAGCCCAAAATTCGCCTTAAGGCGTAACTCACACGGAATTCCAAGTAAAGTCCAAATACGAACTCGAATTTGCTAAATTAGACACGGAAACTAAGTTCTAGACTAAATCTAAAATTACGATGAAAAGTATCCGTATAATATTTTTAAATTACAAATAGGGTACATTTGCGGGTGTTATAATCAACCACCTTTTAAAACATTTCGTCCTCGAAACTTGAGAGTAGAAAATAAAAGTATTAAGGACAAGAATCGGTTTTCAAAATTAATTCGAAAACTTTTATAAGGGAAACATTTATGAAACGAGGTTCATCTCGAAAATGGTTTAAGGAAATTTTTCATAAGTGCGAAACTTTATTTACGGATCTCAAGAGTGCCCGTCGCGAACGAGAACTCTAATTATCCAGATCAAATCAATGTCTAAATAGTGAAATCAAAAATCAAACAAATGTTAGTAAGGGCAGGACTAGTCACCAGACGTCTCCAATAACAACTCCAAACATCCAACCAACGAAAAGTCCAAATATAAAAGTAAAAGGAATCCATTTTCTCCAAAAATAGGGTACACAATCCATCCTTAGACTTCTTTGAAAAGTTAAATTTGGAATATAATATGGAAATTTGATGGTTTTCTCAAAGATAAAATCAAAATAAGAAGACATTACACGTACATAGAGCGACTCGCGCATCTCTCACACAATTCAGGGTAACAAAATATATACAAAGCATGCAAAAAATGAAACAAATCGAACTCTTAGGATAGGAAGATCACGATCAAGTCGGCAGGAAGGTCTACAAGAATTCGACATCGCTAACTCTACAAATAAACTAGTCCTCAAGAGAATGTAATTTACCTCAATTACACTTTAACCATCCTAAATTGCCAAACTCCATAAACATTATCTACAACAATCACAATCAAAGCAACAAACATAATTATCTAAGCTCCAACTAGCCTCATCCAAGGTCTCACGACAGGGGAAAGTCTACAATCCATTATCGATTATAATGATTCTTTAATACGCTATAGCATCCTTAATTCGATCATTACTACGCTCGAAGCCTCAAATATAAATAGTCACATTAGTAAACTATGGTGGTTACTAATCCTCAAGATAAATGAGTTCACTATTCTAACTCTATATTCCATAACAACTGAGAACTCACTATCCAAAGGTTGCAACGAACATTTCTCAATCTCAAACTATGATTCCTTAAGAATACAAGAAAATTACTAATTCCAAACCACAAATGACCAATCACTTGGCAATCAGACAACCATTGAAATCATCTAGTTCATCTAAAACTCAAAATGAATCGATTTTCATTTATGACAAAACTCCTCAAACTTTGGTTACCGGCTTAAATTCCCTAAAACAAAGTCTCTTTTAGAATCGACCAATTAAACACATCTAATTCCCAAATGATATCCCAAGCCACCGTTATAATACCCAATAACAACGAACTATTATCACGCTCAACTCGATTCCCAAAATAGCACTACAGTAGCAAGCTCAATAAATGAAGCCATCAAGAGAGTACAATACCACCAACAGATTCATCCTAGGGTTTAAATCGTAATTCTATTCATGGTCAAAATCAACACGAAGCTAGCTAACAACCCAATTATCTCACCAGAGGGAAGACAATGTCACCATGAAACTGGAAGCGATAGAAAATTTTGAGGGAAACACGAACGCGATAAGATGGGATGAAAATTAGAAAGACGCTAGAGGTAGGGAGCCAAAAGCTAGAAATTGGATAGATATAGTGCACTGAAATTTCCCTTAAAAGGGCTCATTTCGTGCCAAGAAAAACTCCCGAACAGCCACCACTCGAGCATGACTCCAGTGACTCTAAAAATAACCTTAATGACACCTAAACCCGGGCTAGGGATAGGACGGTCCCGGAAACCGTTTTGCACAACCAAATGCAACCAAGACTCAACGAAACAACAACAAATTAAACTCGACAAGAGTAGTTGTTCTTCTCATTTGAGGGACTGTTTTGGAGGGCTTATTTTGTGGGTTTAATACAATGGAAGATAGATGGATATGACTTAGACTAGATTACATAGCAGGTCTAAGCCTAGGAGTAGTTTCGCCCAAGAACACGAAACATGGACTCAACTCCGCTCCAAAGCACGTAGCAAATGGAGGTTCTCTCGCACTAAGCAAAGATGATAAATGCCCAAGCACAAAGCAAAGGACACAAGGGTTTCAAAACCTCTAAAAATTCATTTCATAAACTGCCTTCTTACAATAGAAATGAAGCCTTTATATAGGCATTACAATGTTAGCAAAATAAAACCCTAAGAGAATGAAAACAACAATCTAACCATTGATTTCTAACTACTCCAATTTAAGGGTGGATTTTAAATAAAGTAAGAGGACAAAATGCATTAAGGGATTGACTTGTTACTACTTGAGATAAGAAGAGCTGTTGCATTGTCTTCTTTTGTAGCCCAAAGCTGCTTCTTGAATCAGAAATCAGAAAAAGAGGAGACAAGGTAAGAAGAGGACAAGCTGTCACTTTCATAGTGTCTCTTCAAAAGTAATCTGCTTTTGCTCTTCTCAAAAAGGTCTTCTTTTTGCTGGCATATGATGCTCTTATGCTTAGCATCATTAGGGACCAATGTATATCCTTGGACGTGCCATTCAAGCCATGTGAAATAGAAAGGAATGCCTTCGAAGCACAGAGATGCAAAACAGACTATTTGCACAGCATTCAGGATTCTGGCCTTACTTGCAGCTTGAATATCTCATGACTTAGGATGAATTAGAATGCTCATGATAGCTCATATCAAAGCTAGAGATGTTAGCTTTCATTTCAAAAAAGAATCACCCCCACATGATGTCTTGAATTCGAGATACAGAGGTTTGAGTACAAGCAGGTCACTTGCATTTTGTTCAGCAGCATTCCAGAATACAGGGGCATCTTGCAGATGCTCTCATTTTTTTACACAAATAGAATTAGGAGACCCATGAGTAGCCAAATTGAAGATATATGAGTTAGATCCGTTCTCCATTTAGAATCATCCAAAAATAGTTCCTGGAACTTCAGTTATAAGCCTTTGAGTAAGTACAGGTCAAGAGTGAATCCTCATCAGACTTCCTGTGCAGCAGCATGAACTTTGAAAATTTATATCTCCCAGCTTAGAAGGAATAAAAATGCTTATGATGATTCAAATGAAAGCTAATGAAGTTAGCTTTCATAAACAAAAGGAATCAACCAAAAATATCCAGCCAATGTTGAGTTATTCAGCCTTGAGTGTCGACAGGTCATTTCTGAAAAGCTGAGGAGCATCCATGCATGACAGTCTTTGAAGCTCGATTGTGAACAATGTACTCAATGAATGTTGTTGATTCAAAAGCCATGTGAAGGAAGACTCATTCAAGATTTCAAAAATATAAAGAACACAAAAAGTGACCAAGTAAAGTGCAAGATATGATCATTTAAACTTGGCCCAATTCTACTGAGATTTTCAAAACAATTCGTATTTATTTCGCTGCAAACTCCCTTTGTTAAAAAAAGTTTGTCCTCAAACTTTCGGGGTTAAAAACATGGTACTACAAAAGACGATTTCAAAAACAAAACAACCATGGAACAAGTAGTGTAGATGTTAAAGAGGACAACAACAAGAGCTCATTCGATTCCAGCAATTAGCTAAGACCGAACCCCCTTGTTAACCAACTCGATCCAAGCACACACAAGTGCTCGAATCAAAGCCAACACCCACAAACCAAGCAACGCACATGCTTGTGGTGTCACACCCTAGACCACCAACGAACCACCAATGCCCAAGACCGTCTTGGTTTAAGAAAACGCAAGAGCCTGGGCTCTGATACCATTTGCACTGAAACAAGACCCAAAGGGGCTCATTTCGTGCCAAGAAAAACTCCCGAACAGCCACCACTCGAGCATGACTCCAGTGACTCTAAAAATAACCTTAATGACACCTAAACCCGGGCTAGGGATAGGACGGTCCCGGAAACCGTTTTGCACAACCAAGTGCAACCAAGATTCAACGAAACAACAACAAATTAAACTCGACAAGAGTAGTTGTTCTTCTCATTTGAGGGACTGTTTTGGAGGGCTTATTTTGTGGGTTTAATACAATGGAAGATAGATGGATATGACTTAGACTAGATTACATAGCAGGTCTAAGCCTAGGAGTAGTTTCGCCCAAGAACACGAAGCATGGACTCAACTCCGCTCCAAAGCACGTAGCAAATGGAGGTTCTCTCGCACTAAGCAAAGATGATAAATGCCCAAGCACAAAGCAAAGGACACAAGGGTTTCAAAACCTCTAAAAATTCATTTCATAAACTGCCTTCTTACAATGGAAATGAAGCCTTTATATAGGCATTACAATGTTAGCAAAATAAAACCCTAAGAGAATGAAAACAACAATCTAACCATTGATTTCTAACTACTCCAATCTAAGGGTGGATTTTAAATAAAGTAAGAGGACAAAATGCATTAAGGGATTGACTTGTTACTACTTGAGATAAGAAGAGCTGTTGCATTGTCTTCTTTTGTAGCCCAAAGCTGCTTCTTGAATCAGAAATCAGAAAAAGAGGAGACAAGGTAAGAAGAGGACAAGCTATCACTTTCATAGTGTCTCTTCAAAAGTAATCTGCTTTTGCTCTTCTCAAAAAGGTCTTCTTTTTGCTGGCATATGATGCTCTTATGCTTAGCATCATTAGGGACCAATGTATATCCTTGGACGTGCCATTCAAGCCATGTGAAATAGAAAGGAATGCCTTCGAAGCACAGAGATGCAAAACAGACTATTTGCACAGCATTCAGGATTCTGGCCTTACTTGCAGCTTGAATATCTCATGACTTAGGATGAATTAGAATGCCCATGATAGCTCATATTAAAGCTAGAGATGTTAGCTTTCATGTCAAAAAAGAATCAACCCCAAATGATGTCTTGAATTCGAGATACAGAGGTTTGAGTACAAGCAGGTCACTTGCATTTTGTTCAGCAGCATTCCAGAATACAGGGGCATCTTGCAGATGCTCTCAGTTTCTGCACAGATAGAATTAGGAGACCCATGAGTAGCCAAATTGAAGATATATGAGTTAGCTCCCTTTTCCATTTGGAATCAGCCAAAAATAGTTTGTGGAACTTCATTTATAAGCCTTTGAGTAAGTACAGGTCAAGAGTGAATCCTCATCAGACTTCCTGTGCAGCAGCATGAACTTTGAAAATTCATATCTCCCAGCTCAGATGGAATAAAAATGCTCATGATTCAAATGAAAGCTAATGAAGTTAGTTTTCATAACCAAAATGAATCAAGCAAAAATATCCAGCCAATGTTGAGTTATTCAGCCTTGAGTGTCGACAGGTCATTTCTGAAAAGCTGAGGAGCATCCATGCATGACAGTCTTTGAAGCTCGATTGTGAACAATGTACTCAATGAATGTTGTTGATTCAAAAGCCATGTGAAGGAACACTCATTCAAGATTTCAAAAATATAAAGAACACAAAAAGTGACCAAGTAAAGTGCAAGATATGATCATTTAAACTTGGCCCAATTCTACTGAGATTTTCAAAACAATTCGTATTTATTTTGCTGCACAACCCAACAAAAAAAGTTGCAACCATCGTCCCTACTCCCACGCTTTGATAGCATACAAGTTTGGAATTTCCTGCCAGGATTTGCTTCTGTCCAGGACTTAAGCACAATAACAGGTATACCACAAAAGCATCTTCGTGGTCCATCACAACTACTATGTGAACTAGAACTCGCCATTGGTGTCAAACCCTGCAAAAGTAATTGAGAAATATGAAAAATAACTGGTTTAAATGAAGGGTGATTTAAATGAAAGGTGATTTAAATTGAGAATAAGAAAGAGAGAAGGATAAAAGGAGGATGGATGGTGACTATATAATGAGGGTGATTTAAATGAAGGGTAGAATAGGAAACATATGTCAATATTTAGAGGAATCTTAGAATATTCCACCGTGAAATTCTTTTTTCGTTGTCTGAGTTAATATTGGAATCAAGTTTTAAATAAATGGTTGATTATGGGTGTAATTTTGATATAAAAAGATAAAGGGGTGTAATTTTGAAATTTGGATACATAAAGGGGTGTAATTGTCAATTTACCCCATTTAAAAACAAAAAAACAAATATGGGACATTCACCGATGTTTAAAACATAAAATTGATATTACGAAAAATGCGAAAATATGTTTTGCCTGTATTTGTCTTAAAGATCAATTTTTAATAAATCGTGTTTATTAAACTTTCTCCGTTTCATTAAATTGTTAACATTTTTCAAAGTATTTTTTAAATATATTGCTACTTAAGATTAGGTAATATACGGAAGTACTCACCATTTAAGTGAAATCAACGAAAGATATAACATAATATTTAAATTGATTTAAATTCGTCTAAGCAAATGAGTTTTATGTGAGCTAAGTGTTGTATATAACAACATCTGGCATCATGGTTTGTAAACCGTTAAACCCTTTTATTTTATGACCAAACAACTATTACGTAGTTAGTATTTTGTAAATCCGGAAGCAGTGAATTAGAATTTATCGCACAAACTTAATATTAAAATTTTGTCCACCTCTTAATTTTCTCCGCTCTTTTAGTATTCAAACATTTTTTCTTTAAAAAGGGGAGGGTATCAAAAGGAAGAGATATGAGCTTAACAATTATGACCACACTCCCCAATAATTTTTTTCCGAGTTTTCCCTGTACCATAGCTCGTTCGTTTCCTCGGCCCTAGGTACAATAGAGATACGAGCTTAACAATTATGACCACACTCCCCAAGAAAAAAATTTCAAACAAGATATTATGAAAGATAAATGTTCCATAAGTGTAATAATTAAAGTGATTGATTATAATCACATTTATTATTTGGAATAAAATAAGTACATTAAGAAGCATTTCATAAAGTTATTATTACATATCATCGTCAACCAAAGTAATAAATTTACAAGACCACATATCGTTTGTAGCTTAGAAACAATACAACTTTCAAACATTAATTAACTTGCGGTTAACTCGTTTAATAGAGTTAGGCGTTGGGTTAACCGGTTTACCCAAACATGCGCTACCGGTACAAAATCGACCGTCGCCTTTTCTTATTGCACCATATGAAATAGCATCAGCTTCACCGACGTTAATAAGGGTAAACGCTAAAATAATGGATAAAATAATAACAAGCAATTGTTTTGAAATGGCCATTATAATAACTTATAAGGTGATGAGATTGAATAAAATAGTGATTCTAGCAAGAAGAGGTTGAAAAATATACAAGGAAATTGTATTTTTTTCTCCCACTTCTTGTGTTTCACCAAATGCTTACTTTTAAATTTTAACAAAGTGCATTATTTATGCTATACAATATGGTTAATTATAGTATACGTAACTATAATAAATTGTGATGATGCAATTTTCTAGCCTATAATTAAGGTAAACGAGTAACATATTGTCCTATAAAATTTTTATTTCTGATGTTATCTAAAATTGAAAGCATTTTTAAATTAATACTTGAAAAAATAAATATTTTTCGTTTTGGGTTGGATTTAAAACTATTTATCGAAATGGTGTCCACGTAGGCTTAGATTTTACTAACCAAAAACACGGAGTAAGAAAATGCAAACTTACACAAATAGACTAAAAGTAAACACGTCATTGGAAATGACAGGTTTTATACAGGAGACACGCCATTAGGTATGGCGTGTCTAAATACAGTATAATTTTTAATTTTTTTTTTCGAAAATAAATAAATTAAAAACACGTCATTGCCAATGACGTGTTTCCTCCATGTTTTTGGTTCGCGAAATCCGATCCCATGTGAACACCATTTTGATAAATAGTTTAAAACCCGACCTAAAACATAAATACTTATTTTTTTGAGCATTATTTTAAAAATGCTCTCTCTAAAATTTGTTGATTCATTTTACGACATGAAATTTATTCTATTGATAACACAACTTGATATATCTTATTTGCCACATACTATTACTCTAAGGTGCTATTCTTTTGAACATGGTTTTGTTGAGCTTTTTTAAACCGAATTGTAGTAATTAAATTATTTTTTAATTGAATTTGTAAGATCTGAACTGTACAAATAAAAGCGAAACTTTTCTAAACTTATCTTTACTTAATTAAACTTATAAGATATGAACTTTACTTGATTAAACTTATAAAATTTGAACTTTTTTGTATTGTAATGAACCTTTAATTTATCTTAAGTTAATTATTATTATATTATTTTATTTTTTAGAGATAGCATTCACCGACAAAATTAGCATGTATAACCAAATAAGATTGTCAAATTCTTTTGCATGACGACATTTCAGGATTGATGATTTGATGATGTGATTTAAGTTCATGATCAAGTTGATTAAAAGAACGTGGAACTAGAGAATTTTCAAAGAAAATTAGTTAGTATATAGTTCGTCTCTCATTTAGGATGTTTAATAATTGGCTTGCGTTCGTGCCAAGTTATATAGTTGTAATGACCATAATTTTAAAACCTTAAGCTCTCAGTCATAAGTTGATTGTGCTATAACCTAGTGCGTCAGAGTAACACGATGTTCTCGGCTAGAAAAATTATTATATATTTTACAAATGTTATTTAATTTTAGAATTTATTTATAAAACAAAAACCGGTTTGTTTTAAGTGGTGATACGTTTTCTAGAAGGAGCCAAATTAATCTTTTAAAATAACATAACTAGTTCTTCTACTCGTGAAATTCACTATTTTATTATAAAGGTGTTTTATCTTTTGACCAGGCCATTACGAGCAATTAGCCATTGGTTTATTAGAATTTTTTTTTTTTTTTTGTTCAAATGAGCGCACAATGTCGCGGGTGAGAATCGAACCCCCAACTTCAAGGTTGGAGTAAGAGTGCTCTTATCACTTGAGCTACCTCTTGTTCTCGGTTTGTTAGAATTTTTAATAATCATATTCATTATAATAAAATAATAATTACTAGTAATAGTAATAATAACAATGTTGATGATAGTAGCTCTTAATGTATACAGAAAGTCTCTTTTAAGACGGATTGACCGGTCTTAAGTTTAAGACTTGTAAAGCCCTCTCACAAAGAGCAAGTGAGGGACTAGTGGGGGCTCCATTTACCTCTCACTTGCACCCTCACTTGCCCTTTGTGAGAGGGCTTGACCCGTGAATTTCACGAGTACAAGAACTAGTTATGTTATTTTAAAAGATAAATTTGGCTCCTTCTAGAAAACGTATCACCACTTAAAACAAACCGATTTTTGTTCTATATAAATAAATTCTAAAATTAAATAACATTTGTAAAATATATAATAATTTTTCTAGCCGAGAACATCATGTTACTCTGACGCACTAGGTTATAGCACAATCAACTTATGACTGAGAGCTTGAGGTTTTAAAATTATGGTCATTACAACTATATAACTTGGCACGAACGCAAGCCAATTATTAAACATCCTAAATGAGAGACGAACTATATACTAACTAATCTTCTTTGAAAATTCTCTAGTTCCACGTTCTTTTAATCAACTTGATCATAAACTCGAATCGCATCATCAAATCATCAATCCTGAAATGTCGTAATTCAAAAGAATTTGACAATCTTATTTGGTTATACATGCTAATTTTGTCAGTGAATGCTATCTCTAAAAAATAAAATAATATAATAATAATTAACTTAAGATAAATTAAAGGTTCATTACAATACAAAAAAGTTCAAATTTTATAAGTTTAATCAAGTAAAGTTCATATCTTATAAGTTTAATTAAGTAAAGATAAGTTTAGAAAAGTTTCGCTTTTATTTGTACAGTTCATATCTTATAAGTTCAATTAAAAAATAATTTAATTACTACAATTCGGTTTAAAAAAGCTCAACAAAACCATGTTCAAAAGAATAGCACCTTAGAGTAATAGTATGTGGCAAATACGATATATCAAGTTGTGTTATCAATAGAATAAATTTCATGTCGTAAAATAAATCAACAAATTCTAGAGAGAGCATTTTTAAAATAATGCTAAAAAAAATAAGTATTTATCGTTTTAAGTCGGGTTTTAAACTATTTATCAAAATGGTGTTCACATAGGATCGGATTTCGCGAACCAAAAACATGGAGAAAACACGCCATTGGCAATGACGTGTTTTTAATTAATTTATTTTCGAAAAATAAAAAAATTAAAAATTATACTGTATTTAGACACGCCATACCCAATGGCGTGTCTCCTGTATAAAACTTATCATTTCCAATGGCGTGTTTACTTTTAGTCCATTTCTGTAAGTTTGCATTTTCCTACTCCGTGTTTTTGGTTAGTAAAATCCGAGCCTACGTAGACACCATTTCGATAAATAGTTTTAAATCCAACCCAAAACGAAAAATACTTATTTTTTGAGCATTAATTTAAAAATGCTTTCAATTTTAGATAACATCAGAAATAAAAATTTTATAGAACAATATGTTACTCGTTTACCTTAATTATAGGCTAGAAAATTGCATCATCACAATTTATTATAGTTATGTATACTATAATTAACCATATTGTATAGCATAAATAATGCACTTTGTTAAAATTTAAAAGTAAGCATTTGGTGAAACACAAGAAGTGGGAGAAAAAAATACAATTTCCTTGTATTTTTTCAACCTCTTCTTGTTATAATCACTATTTTATTCAATCTCATCACCTTATAAGTTATTATAATGGCCATTTCAAAACAATTGCTTGTTATTATTTTATCCATTATTTTAGCGTTTACCCTTATTAACGTCGGTGAAGCTGATGCTATTTCATATGGTGCAATAAGAAAAGGCGACGGTCGATTTTGTACCGGTAGCGCATGTTTGGGTAAACCGGTTAACCCAACGCCTAACTCTATTAAACGAGTTAACCGCAAGTTAATTAATGTTTGAAAGTTGTATTGTTCCTAAGCTACAAACGATATGTGGTCTTGTAAATTTATTACTTTGGTTGATGATGATATGTAATAATAATTTTATGAAATGCTTCTTAATGTACTTATTTTATTCCAAATAATAAATGTGATTATAATCAATCACTTTAATTATTACACTTATGGAACATTTATCTTTCATAATATCTTGTTTGAAATTTTTTTCTTGGGGAGTGTGGTCATAATTGTTAAGCTCGTATCTCTATTGTACCTAGGGCCGAGGAAACGAACGAGCTATGGTACAGGGAAAACTCGGAAAAAATTTATAGGGGAGTGTGGTCATAATTGTTAAGCTCATATCTCTTCCTTTTGATACCCTCCCCTTTTTAAAGAAAAAATGTTTGAATACTAAAAGAGCGGAGAAAATTAAGAGGTGGACAAAATATTAATATTAAATTTGTGTGATAAATTCTAATAATTCACTGCTTGCGGATTTACAAAATACTAACTACGTAATAGTTGTTTGGTCATAAAATAAAAGGGTTTAACGCTTTATAAACCATGATGCCAGATGTTGTTATATACAACACTTAGCTCACATAAAACTCACTTGCTTAGACGATTTTAAATCAATTTAAATATTATGTTATATCTTTCGTTGATTTCACTTAAATGGTGAGTACTTCCGTATATTACCGAATCTTAAGTAGCAATATATTTAAAAAATACTTTGAAAAATGTTAACAATTTAATGAAACGGAGAAAGTTTAATAAACACGATTTATTAAAATTTGATCTTTAACACAAATACAGGCAAAACATATTTTCGCATTTTTCGTAATATCAATTTTAAGTTTTAAACATCGGTGAATGTCCCATATTTGTTTTTTGTTTTTAAATGTGCATGATACCATCCTAAGGTTAAACTAGAACGATTATATTATAATTAAACAAATCAAAACAATGACATCATATATATTATCACTTGCTCCATACTTCGCCCGTATACCATTGTCACTTGGCAGCGAAGGCTTAAGCGCTCGTAGTGACGTAGTCTTGCTCAAACAAAAAGAACCGCCTATGCCTCGGGTGTGGTCAGAGTGCTAGACCATACGACGGTGTTATAGTAGTAGTATAATTTTATCAACAATACCGAAGATGTCTTGATCTAGTGGTTAAGACAGAGGTATTGTGGGCACTGGCCAATATGTCATAGTTTCGACCCCCTATTGTAATGCGACTAAGTGCGCGTTTCGTTAGACCAAAAAAATAATAATTTCGTCAACAATACTTGCCTAAGGTGGTTGTACATAATTATGAAACTCGGAAATGAAGAACGAATAACCCAAATGCTTGAATGGAAAGATTGAATTACAACTTTGAAATGTAACCAAGTGTTTGACAAAGTGATAACTAAATGGTTAACTAATTATGAAACTAAGAAATATTTGTGTGCTAAAGCTATGAAAGATATGTGAAAAGATAAGTAAAAGATATGAAAAAGATGATAAAAGATATCTCTAAGTGTCGAAGTCCCTCTCCTTTATATAGGGAGAGGGGACTTGAAAACGCTTGAGTCACAGAAGCCAAACCCCGATCGGGGCCTGGGAACCCCGATCGGGGCCTCCTTAATTCGGGTACATTGTCTTAATTCCTCCATTTAATGCTTAAGGAATTCTAAGCTATGCCTTTAAACACCTTAATTCTCCGGTTAATTGCATAGTTTAGGGTTTCTTTGAGCATCTAAAAGAGTATCCTATGCTTGAGTTGTGGACTCTTTGCTTTGGGCTTCATTCTTGGTTTTCTTTCATTTTCATTTCAATCCATTTGACAAATCTTCATGCTTGGCTTGTCCTTCTCCTTTCATGGTCCATTTTTGTTTCCATTAGCTTGTTGGACTTTGGTGCTTGCTAATTGTGTTAGGAAAAAGTCTCTAAATGCTTAGATTCCTACAAAACATAGCAAAAACGAGCAATGCACCCCGAACACGTAATTAGCTCATAAAAATATTAAACAAAGTGTAGTAATCATGTAAAATCGAGCTAAATTAGGGAGTAAAATCATATAAAAACTAGACATATCATGTGGTAAATATATAACGTATAAATAATATATTGTCCCACATCAGAAAATTATCATAAGCTGGGGTGATCCTATAATTAAAAATAAGATTCATCCTTGGAACTTAAATATCAACCCAAAATCTTTTGAGTCTCTTAAATATTGTCTTAGAGAGCTCTTAAAAATTTGTATCCACATTAGTGAAACTTACATCATCAAAAATTAATTTAGGAAAATATCATTAAAAAATAAAGTGAAAAATATTTTATTTATCAATAATACATTTCCTTTATTATATTTAAGTGGTGTTTATAATTTTTATATAAAATTTTTTTACATTCATTTCACAAAAAAATATTGGGAAAATGAGTCATCTTTCATCTTAGATATTCACCCATAATCTTTTGAATATCTCAAGTATTATCTTACAGAGATCTTAAAAGTTTGTATTATTATCTCCACCTTAATGAAATTTACATCATCAAAATTAATTCAGGAAAGTATGTATCATATATAATAATTTTAATAGTAACTACTTAGTATGTTATTTGTCTCACATTGAAAAGTAATGTAAGTGTGGTGAATATACTATGTATAAATAGAAAAAATGTCCCACATCGGAGAAATATCATTAGCTGGGATGATCACGCTGATGGAGTTTTACTTAACCTCGCAAGCGAACGAGTTATCGTTGGGTATTGCAAGAGTCGTATCCCAAGGGACGGTAATTATGGTTCTAAGGCGGTTTAATTAAATTATAGTTTAGTTCTAGCAATTAGCAAGTTGGAGAGGATTAATGATAAACTAGACTAACAAGAAGGCAAATATGCGATATAAAACAATAATTAAAAGGAACTAGGGTGGATGAGTTCATTAATGCAAGCATAGGTCAATTATGGTGGGGGTTGGGACTAGCCTAAAGATAGTCTAAACATGTCTCCACCTCTCGGTGTAAGACGGATTAAAGGGCAAACCTCCAACTCTCGATGCGAGACGAGCCCTAGTCTAAGGTTCGATTGGGTTCTCGCCCTAACCTCCCCCTAAACATCCAACACACACACAACAACAATACAAGTCCAAGCTCTCGCTCAAACTAGCAATAAAACATGAGAAAGACTCAAATTACTCATTCAAGCATTTCAACAAACACCTTGTGTGCACAAAACAAGTAAACTACCAAAAGACTTAATCTTTATGCCCAATTACCATAATCGACCCATAAACTCACATTAAATCCCCCCATCTTCTCCTAGTCTAACACTACTCACTCATACTAGTGAAGGAAAGCATTAAAGATGGATACTTTGATATGAAATAAGCAAGGGGAGACATATTCAACATGAAAACTAAGTAAATAAACAAGAACAAGTAATTAAAAGACAATTAACGAAATAAAGATGAGAATTTGTACCAAACTTGTAAGAAAGATTAAAATTTGGATTAATAATCAAAATGAGAGTCTCCTCTTGTCTTCAAATTACAACCCAAATCTTCACTAGTAACTAGGAGAAGGACTAAATCTAACAATAATTAACTAGGAAATTGAGTAATTATCACTAATTAAGAGAATTTAAAGTACTAATTAGAGAGGAATTTCTATTTAATTACTAAGGTTCTTGTCTAGGGTTGTGTGTCTAGGTTGAATTAGGAGGGGGGTATTTATAGGTTGGTAGGATTAAGGGCTAAAAAGAAGGAAGGAAAGACGAAAAATTGGATTTGCGGACAAAATGGGCCCAGCCGGCCGGACCGGCTGCCGGTGGCACCACCCGGCTGGCCACCTCTGACTTCTTCCTCCGTCTTTTTCTCTTCCTCTCTTCAATTGGTGCCCCCAGCCGGTCTGGCCGGCCGCCGGTGGCCCTGACCGGCTGGCCACCTCTGCTACTTCCCTCGTCTTCCTCCCCCTTGTGCGTGACCCAGCCGGTCTGGCCGGCTGCCGGTTGGTCCGACCGGCTGGCCACCACTGCTCCGTCTTTCATCTTCTCTTCTTTTCTTTCTTTTTCTTTTTCTTTTCTTTTTCTTTTCTTTCTTTTCCTTTTTCTTCTTCTTTATTTGTTTTGTGACGGTTTCTCGAATTTCATCCCGTCTCGTCCTTGTCTTGGCATATTCCTTATAAATTGAGATGGAATTAAATAATATGTGAGTACACGGCATAAGGGTCAAAACACGATAAAACCGACGCTAAATTAAGCTAATTACGCCAAAACATAAGAGAATAAAGAGGGGAAACGATCTAAAATAATCATATATCACACGCGATTATATTCGTTCTTGAAACTTAGAGATGAACTCAAAGTCGTTTAAATCTGTCAAATACTCCCTTCGTCCCGATCATTTGTTTGCCTTTTTTTTAAGAGTATTTTAATCAAAAGCAAACAAATGATTAAGACGGAGAGAGTATTGTTTTAGTGAGATCTTAAAATTTTGTATTAATTATGAAAATAATATAATTAGATTCGTGGTAAAAAAAATGATATCAATACAGTATAGAGTTTCATATTATTTGCATATACTTTGTGTAATTCTTAGTATGTTATATATCTCACATTGAAAAATAATGTGTGTGGTGAATATACTAATAACTATAAATAGTAGAATTGCCCCATATTGAACAATCAGTAGGTCTTGCTTAAGACGGGTCGGATTTTACAACGGGTATTTTGTGAGAGAAAATGGGTAGAGGGGACAAGGTGGGCTCCCCCCATGTGCTCTCCACTCACCCTTGATGGGTATTTTGTGAGAGAATATGGTATCCGTCTTAAGCTTAAGACGGATACCTCGGTCTGAAATAAGAATTTGTGTTGAACAATTAGCAAAAGGTGAAGTGATCAACCCAAAATCTTTTGAGTTTCCTTAAACATTGTCTTAGAAAGCTTAATTCTTAAGTAATTTGAATCATTTTTCGAGTCATAATAAAGATCTAATATAACTTGAGTCCCGACAAGGTTGGTAACATATGTTTAAAATAGAAGTTGAATCAATATATCAATATTAGTTTTTAAAAAATTACGGAGTATGTTATATTATAATCTTAAAACTTCAAAAGTTTGTTTTATAAGTTAACTGTTATAGGAAAATTACGAAAATGACATTAACGTAGACCCGTGCATCGCACGGGCATGAAATCTAGTTTTTAATATTTGAACACTTCTTTGTGGTCAAAGTTATTAAAATTTAACCCTAAGAATCAAATTAGGGAGATAACTACGAGACAAAGGGAGTATTAAATAATAATTATTAAATAACAAATATTAATAACATTAATAAAAACTATTCAATTTAAGACGACTATAACTAAAACTAGCTGAATTTAGTGGAGCTAAATTGAATCGAATGAAGCCGAGTTGAATTAACTGAAATGAACTGAATAGAGCTAAGATGGGCTGAACTGAATAGAGCTGAGCTGAATTGAATGAAATAGAGTTGAGCTGAACTGATTTGAGTTGAGCTAAGCTAAACTAAAATTAGATGAAATTAAGCTAGAAAGAACAAGGACTTAGTTTACATTTTGGGTTGTATTGCATCGTGCATATTTTTAAAAACTAGAGAACACGTTGTCACTGATGTTTAAAACTTAAGATTGATATCATGAAAAATGCAAAAACTTGTTTTGCCTGTATTCGTGTTAAAGATCAGATTTTAATAATTTGTATTTATTATACTTTCTTCGTGTGATTAAACTATTAACATTTTTTAAAGTATTTTTTAAATATATTGCTACGTATGATTAAGTATATACAAAAGTATTCACCATGTAAGTGAAATCAACAAAAGGCATAACATAATATTTAAATTGATTTAAACTCGTCTACTCAAATGAGTTCTATATATGTGAGCTAAGTGTTGTGTTTAACGACATATGTCATTATGGTTTATGAAGCGTTCAACCCTTTTATTTTATGACCAAACAAGTGTTACGTAGTTGGTATTTTGTAAGGCCGGAAGCGGTGAATTAGAATTTCTTATTTTGTAATTTATACCCGAAACGCCCCTATGCTTCATGGAACAACTTTGTATGATCAAGACTTGCTCTTATTAGCCTCGTGAACTTGGATGAATGCTAATTTGACGGGAAAAAGCTACCGAGTGCCTTATTTCCAACAAGATGCAATGAAAATACTTAGAATACAGAATTAGCTCACAAACACATTAATAGAAGTGCAATAATCAAATAAACCGAGCTAAAATAGGGAGTTAAACTATATATAAAATGGACTCATCAGTTATTTTTTAGAACGTGATTTTGTTGAATTTTTTAATTTCGAACTTGTAGTAACTAAATTCTTTTTAAATTGAACTTATAAGATTTAAACTGTACAAATAAAAGCGAAACTTTTCCAAAACTTATAAGATATGAACTTTACTGAATTAAACTTATAAGATATGAACTTTACTGAATTAAACCTATAAGATTTAATTTGAACATTTTTGAATTAAACTAAACTTATAATTTAACTTAAGTTAATTATTATTATATTAATTAAATTAGCGCACTTAGTCGCATTACAATAGAAGGGGGGGGGGGGTGTTTCGAAACTGGGACATGTTGCCCACAATATATACCTCTGTCTTAACCACTAGATTAAGACATCTTAGGTATTGTGGATGAAATTATACTACTTCTATAACATCTTCGTATGGTCTAGCACTCTAAACACACCCGATCGAGGCAGATGCGGTTCTTTTTGTTTGAGCAAGACTATGTCACTACGAGCGCTTAAGCCTTCGCTGACAAGTGACAATGGTATTGTGACAACCCTCGCGAATGCGGAAATATAAAAACATACAAGCATGTGAAACCATATGCGGAAATACGGTATTTTAAAAACTTTTATACATGCAAGTTAAATAAAGCGAGGAGTGTCAAAATATTACAACTAAATACGGAAGTGCAACAAAGAGACGGGGTCTCTTAAAATGTTAGCAAAGAACAAGTGTTTAGCAAAACTAGCTAAATCGTCTAGAGGTGAAACTTCCAGGGGCAACGCCCGCTAGCTCACACCCGAACCCCAAAACATCATATCCCAAAAGGCATCCAAGCAAGCAACCTGTTCATTCATGAAAAACATGAACGCCACAGTCAGTGGGGAGTAACTCCGGGTTCTCCCAGCCATATCACCTTTAACGTACATATAAGGAAATACAAAAGTAGAGCATGCATATATAGATATACATGTGAGTTACGATAAGACAAGATAGGCAATACAATATATAATGATAAGATCATGTGGAAATCAATTCCGAAACCATCATGTTATTCAAAGACTCGGGAAAGACACCCTTAGGCAACTATATACTCACTATGGCTTACATCTCACCGTTAGCGGCATATACTTGATAAGATTGAGACTCGACAAACAAACCATACCAAGTCATTCAATGATCAATCATATAATCATTCATCCAACCATACCAATAAATTGACGACATCTCTCACGGTAAATGAAACGCACTAGCATCGTGTACAATAGCAAGACAAGCCAATGGAAGTCCACAGGATAAGACGTTTCCCTGAACCGTATACGATAAGACGTTTCGTATACTCATGACCCAGACAAACCAATTCACGGGATAAGACGTTTCCCGGAATCATGTTTCGAAACTGGGACATGTTGCCCACAATATATACCTCTGTCTTAACCACTAGATTAAGACATCTTAGGTATTGTGGATGAAATTATACTACTTCTATAACATCTTCGTATGGTCTAGCACTCTAAACACACCCGATCGAGGCAGATGCGGTTCTTTTTGTTTGAGCAAGACTATGTCACTACGAGCGCTTAAGCCTTCGCTGACAAGTGACAATGGTATTGTGACAACCCTCGCGAATGCGGAAATATAAAAACATACAAGCATGTGAAACCATATGCGGAAATACGGTATTTTAAAAACTTTTATACATGCAAGTTAAATAAAGCGAGGAGTGTCAAAATATTACAACTAAATACGGAAGTGCAACAAAGAGACGGGGTCTCTTAAAATGTTAGCAAAGAACAAGTGTTTAGCAAAACTAGCTAAATCGTCTAGAGGTGAAACTTCCAGGGGCAACGCCCGCTAGCTCACACCCGAACCCCAAAACATCATATCCAAAAAGGCATCCAAGCAAGCAACCTGTTCATTCATGAAAAACATTAACGCCACAGTCAGTGGGGAGTAACTCTGAGTTCTCCCAGCCATATCACCTTTAACATACATATAAGGAAATACAAAAGTAGAGCATGCATATATAGATATACATGTGAGTTACGATAAGAAAAGATAGGCAATACAATATATAATGATAAGATCATGTGGAAATCAATTCCGAAACCATCATGTTATTCAAAGACTCGGGAAAGACACCCTTAGGCAACTATATACTCACTAGGGTTTACATCTCACCGTTAGCGGCATATACTTGATAAGATTGAGACTCGACAAACAAACCATACCAAGTCATTCAATGATCAATCATATAATCATTCATCCAACCATACCAATATATTGACGACATCTCTCACGGTAAATGAAACGCACTAGCATCGTGTACAATAGCAAGACAAGCCAATGGAAGTCCACAGGATAAGACGTTTCCCTGAACCGTATACGATAAGACGTTTCG